>JAKWJD010001578.1:0-90304 GCA_027705065.1 Solanum peruvianum | reverse complement strand
TTAGAAGAGGAGAGTTGATTTGAGATGACATAGCAGCTGCCATGTGGAATAATTATACAGCCTAATTTTCTTTGAGAAACAGAAAAATAAGTTTTTGTATCACATTTATTTATTTGATGTTATTTGAAAGTGATTTTGTGAACTATTGTTTTAGTTATAAAAATAATGTGTAGTGCATTTGAATTTATATTATAACTCTTCAATATTATTAATGACATTTCTTTATTTAATTCTTATGAATTTATATTTTACTTTTGTAGTTATCAAGATAACGAAAAAATTAAAGTCGTTTACTTCAATTGAGACAAATGTTTCAGATAAATCTCTTTGTATTTGGTTACATACTTTGGAAGATGCACTAATTGATGCATTTTATCATGAGCAAGAACTTGGAAATAGGGTTGGTGGATCTTTCACTACACACACGCTGAATAACATATTGAGGGAGTTATGATCAAAATTTTCTAAAAAATCCTTAATAAAGAGAGAATTCACAATCAAATGAGAAACATTAAAAATCAATTAGCAAATACTATGATACATTTTAAATGGGAATGAGCGAATTTGCATGAAATCCCATCACAATATATGTGGAATGTCGAGCCTGAAGTGTGAGATCAATTAATTAAGGTATATTCATGCCTATTTGTTTTGCTTTTATTTTTGATGTTCATCTCATTAGTTTTGCTCTTTTTTTTAATGTTCATCTTATTTTCTTCAATAATGTGTTGTACTTTTCATACGTAGGCTAAGCCTGAAGCTGCTGATTTTAAGACCAAATCTATTAGAAATTATGATAAGATAATAATGATATATTCAAAAGGATAGAACAAGTGGAAAACATGCTTAGACAGGACCAAATATGTTAAAAAGAGGTACCAATAAGTGGCGACTCCAAAAAAGTTAATTTTCGTCAGGGATTCCTATTAACATCTTAGAAAGGTTTTGAAAGCACCTAAGACGTTTGCTAACTTGCCAAAAATCATTTAAGATTGTTTTGTAAGTGAAAACTGTTTATCTAAGTGAATTTTAATTTGTAAAATTCTTTAAAAATATACTTGATTTGATCGAGTCGTTAAACTAAAGTGACGTTTTTTGGGGATTCGGATTCTTCTAGCTTTAAACTAGCGACAAACAAAACAACAAATAATAAAAAAAATAAGTAAAGAGGAGAGGGGAGAAATTTGATTCCAAATCCGTGTTCCGTTCGCCTTGACCAAAATTTTTGACCCACCTGTTTTGGTTTTTGATCCATTTGACTTTTTGATTTTCGACCCATTTCTTCCATATCTGTCTAGACTAAGCAAATAATTAATAAAAAAAAAAATAAGAAATAAACGACAATGGATTAAACCCGAAAATAACAAAATACAAAATAATACTGAATTGGATCTCTAATCCAACTTATTCGGCTTCTTCAATCTTCATGCTAGTTCAACTTACAAATCTGCCCATCAAATTTAATGGATTGACTCGAAAAGACGAAATTAAGCCTTTATGATTTCTCAAAATGCAGGAAGGAAGGAGTTCTCGATGAACTCGGTATATTTCACATTAAAAATGCATAAACAAGAGTTAGCATCTTATTGTAGGATTAACAAAAGTGATTATAAATTGACTACTCCAGCTTGAACAAATTTCAAAAAAATAATGAATCTAACATGTTCCAGCAAACACGACCTTATCACGCTACTCAACAGACATGAAAGATAATGTAACCACACGACTAATAAATTAAATTTCTTCCTGAAGCAAAAATAAGATTAAAACATCTTAGATTGAAAAGGTTGCTAATCATTTACTTCATGGACAACAATCAACTTAAAATAAAGGCAACAACCCATAGACGTGCAAAATAAGTCTAAAATCTATAACAGTAAACAATTAGAGGAAATGGATCATTATAGAAGCTTAAAATTTTTTTTTTAAAAAAAACAAGTAATACAATGAAGTGAGTTTGCAAAAAGTAAATCGATTAGAAACAGTGAAGTAAAAGTATTAGATTGAGATACTTGATTCAAAGCGTCATTCCATACACATTAATGAGAATTATCTAAACTGAACCCATGTATACGACTTAAGAATAGATTCACAACATCACTTCAAAACATGCTGGAAACGAGCCCCTAAACTAGCATAACCGCAAATAAAATTTAACACAATAGCTAAAAAAACATACATAAAGGAAGGAACAATCTCACTCCTATACCAAAGTAAACTGTCAATTAATTTAAAAACTACCACGAAATAAAGGGACTAGACTAGATCACAGGTTGAAATTCGATCAAAATAGAGTCGATTCGAAACAAATATTATCGACACTAAGCAAACTGTCAATTAATTCCAAAACTTCCACGAAATAGAGGGACTCGACTAGATCACAGGTTGGAATTCAACCAAAATAGAGTCGATTAATATTATCGTCACTAAGCAAATTGAAAACTACCCTGCCTGCATCAGTCCATTATAGCTTGAACAAGTGACTCGAGTAAGAAGAGAACTGAGTGAAGATTTGAGACAAGATAACACGCCAGAGAAATTATACCTTAAACAAACAAGAAAACAAAATATAAGCAACACATTAGTTTTAAGCAAAAGAAACGACCAGCTACAAGACACATTGAACAACCATGGAATTTGATTTAAAAAAAGACATAATACTATGACAAACAACCAACTTCATATTAAGAGATTTTGAAATTCTGCCTAATCTCAAAGGAAAGAACAAACAACATTAGCAGTCATAAAGTGAATGGAAGCTTCGGGTGCTCAAGACAATAAAGAGAAAGAAAACAAATTTGACAATGTTTAAATAACAGATTTAGAGAAAGGGAAGATGAACCCCAAACAAAGAAAATATAAATGACAACATTAACTACAAGAATATATGGCTTTAGAATCAATATTAGAAATAAAAACAAAGATCATTTTGAGGCAAACAAGGCTTGTTAAGACGCCAAAATTCGACCTGACAAAAAGCATAACTAAAGATAACAACAATGTAGCGAAATAGCAAAGGCAAAGAAAACACTGTGAAGGGAAGAAGTGTTACCTTTCTACGGGCAGCTAATAAAGACTAGAAGAGCTCGAGCAGAACTTCCACAAACACAATGTAAGTTTCGATAACTCTAGCGAGATCGTGAGAAAACAGAACCAAAGGAACGTCACCTTGAACCTTCACAATCATAGAACCTACTTCCAAAATAGTTTCGTGTATTGACTTCGATTCTTATCTTATATCTCTTAGCTAATCTATTCTTTCCCATAGTAAAAAATATTTTTCCCAACATTTTCTCCAACTTTTTCCACTGTTTTTTTTTTCAAAAAAAAACCCAGACTAAACCCAAATGAAGGTAAAAGAAGGTTTATATAGAAGGAGATATGATCTAAACATGAGGAGGGAAAATGGAATGGGTTTTGAATTTGAAATTTCGATTCCCACTAGGATAAGGTTGGACAACCATGAGTCTTACCAATTCTAACGGAAGAGAAGTGAGGGTCATCCAATTTTGAGCAAAGGACGAAGAAGGAGTAAGATCGAGACACCTGGTTCTTCAAGGACGAGGACAACTTGGTTTGCTACAAATCTCGTACAAATTGGAGGAAGACGACAACAGTCATGCGATGGATGGGTTCACTGTGAGGAAGAAAAAAGAAGTGGGGTGGGTCAGCCGGATATCGTTGCTGGGTCTTTTAGTATTGAATGGGTTGGGTATAATAGTTGGGCTGGGGTCACTGGGACAAATAGACTTATTGAATTGGTATGCTAAGAAACTTAAGGATTTAAAAGGGATTGGGGCCTGAAATAGCTTGGGTTTGAAGTAGTGGGCTGTTGGAAAGGAAAATAACGTAGGAGCCCAAAATTTTGGTATTTTGTGCAGCTAAATGCATTGTTGATTTAATCTAATTGGAACTTATTAATAAAATTGGCGAAACATAGGTAGGACGAGCTCTAAATATAATTAATTAACGAGTTTCTTAATCTTGACGAGATAAAAATAATCAATTTAGTCAAATAATTTAAATCGAATTACTATTAAACAATTAGAGTACTTGACCAAATATTTAAACAAACTTTTGAGAATGTTTTCGAATATTTCATGAAATAAATTAACTACATGAAAACATATATCACTTCAAAACTTATAAAATCGACTAAAGCTACTTTAAAATGATTTGAAAAATATTAGAGTCCTATAAAATTGATTATTTTCTTTCATGTGGAATTTAAGAAACTCGCGAATTGACTCTAATCGGGAGAGAGGGGGGTCAAAATTTGGTGTCAACAACTGTCCCTCATTTTACTTGGATTGATGCAAGAAATTCGGGGAAAATGAAATTGACCCAACCAAATTTGACCGACCACATACTCGTCTTTAGGAAGGGATTTGCTACGGACTTTAAGATTTATGGCCTAACCCTGAAAACGGGTTTCCTACATACCTCAGGCTACATGAGAATTCACGCCACTTGTAGTTTGATACACTTGATTTAGCGCATAATTTTGAAAGAATTCACAAGTAATCTTGACAGTGGTTTATGAAGGGATCAAAATGCTCGAGAATGAGATTCAGGAGTGAATGCTGGAATACAGCCAAGTTTTCATCAATTAAACCCTCCTACATATCCTTAAATCTTAAGAATCATGCGCTTGTAGTTTGACTCGATCATTTGAAAAGGAAATATATTATGCTAGATAAATTTTGGCTATGGACAAGTGACAAAATTAATCGAGTATGAAAAGGAGGATTGTAACCTCTTAGCCATGAATATGGCGTGCTTCACACCCATAATTAAGAACTTACACGGACATAATTTTCAAAGCTCTTGGCGCATCATAACTTAGACTGGAAACTTGCTTTCGGCAAATATCAAGATTTTCCAATGCGAGACTGAAACTGACAAAACCCAAAGAAAAATCCACATGCCTTTTGATAGGGGTGTGGTTCGATTGTGGTGGAATTCACTACTCTGCTTGCGTCCTAAGAGTTTGACAATCCTATTTGAACTATGTCCAGTTTTCTACTAAGAAAAAGTTTCACGTTGTGCCGCATTCCTTTTGATGTCGTCCGAACCTGTGGTTTTTGAAGAATTCATCCTTTCGGATGCTCTCGACAAAGTCTGAAATGAAACTCATCAGCATAAAAATGCAATTCAAATGGGAGACAGTGTCTTTTACCGTTTTGACACTTAGTTGTTCTCCTTCTTCATTTGACGTCAACTCGATCAGTTTAACGTAAAACAAATAAAACTTATGTATTATGATTGCAATATAATCTTCAATATACTCTTCATTTGATGTAGAAAAAAATAAAATTTGATGCATCGTTGATATTTCTCTTGACATCGTCTTCGATGCTTTCTTGATGTTTACTTTTATCAAAATAAAAGAATGTCGTTGATGTCCATAGGTAAGTATTTCTCTTGAGATGCATGATTCCTTCTCTGGCAATTGATGTCGATAGGTAAGTATTTCTCTTGAGATGCATGATTCCTTCTCTGGCAGTGCATGATTTCTTGCGGGGCATGAATATCTTCCCGCGATGCATAAATTTCTGCGAGGCATGAATATCTTCTCGCGATGCATAACTTTTTGAAGGTCATGAATATCTTCCCACAATGCACAACTTTGTGCGAGGCGTGAATATCATCTCGCAGTGCATAACTTTATGTGATGCATGAACATTGACTCGCGATGCATGATCTTTTGCGATACACAAATATTGACTCGCGATGCATGGATCTTCTGTAATGCATGGATATTAACTCGCGATGTATGGACCTTCCGCGATGCATGAGTATCTACTCGCGATGCATGGATCTTCCATGGTGCATGGATATTGACTCGCGGTGGATGAATCTTCCGCGATGCATTAATATTGACTCGTGATGCATGGATCTTCCGCAATGCATGGATATTAACTCGCGATGCATGATCTTCTGCAGGGGATGAATATCCTCCTGTGATGCATAGATAGTAAATCTTGATGTCATCCTTGGTACCAAATGATGAAAGTGATTCAATCGAGCGACACAGTGATCTTCTAGGTGCCTTCTGGATAATCATATCATCTCAATTGACGATGACGGTAAAATGATTTCCAGATAATATATCATCTTGATCGACAATAAAATGAATGACCCCTCCGGGTAGTGTATCATCTTGATCAATAATAAAATAAATGACCCCCTCCAGGTAATGTATCATCTTGATTGTCAATAAAATGAATGACGCCTCCAGGTAGTGTATTGTCTTGATCGCCAATAAGATAGATGACCCATCTGGATAATGTATTATCTTGATCGATAATAAAATAAATGGCCCCTCAAGGTAAGGATATCATCTTGTCTGATAATGTGATGCAGATGATGTCTACCGTAAACTCTTCCTTAAGATTTTCGCTTGATTCACCTTTGAATCTAGTTGAACGTTACTTAAGACATCATGTTGTTGGAAATTGATGGAAATAAGCCATTCATATTCCCAATTCTCCGGTATAAGCAATATAAGATAATTTCTGAATCTACAGGAAACTGTTAATTTTGGGAGAGCTTTTTCCTCCTTGATTTCTCCATATTCATCGATCGAAAGAATTTGTTGATATCAAAGTCAAGTTATAAACTTGCATCCACAGAAAAATTGTTAGTTTTAAAATGAACTGATATGTGTATATTAATCAGTTGTCTGGTCCTTGTCCTGATATCTTCGGTTGATTTTATGATCTCCCGACCTTTGATAGATAAGACAAAATATTTTATGCCAAAACAAATGAAACATAAAAGGAAAATCTTTAAGAAAATAAATTTTCGAGGAGTAGTATTTTAAAAAGGGTCACTGCCAAGTGTCATGTCACGTTAGGCTTAGCGAACTTCTTTGAGCGTGATGCTTGGAGGTGTACCTAATAATTAGATGGCGAGTATTCAAAGTTAGTCCACACTGGCGACAAACCCATGTTGAAAATTTTGAGGTCATCCTCCAAATTTCTGTCCCAGTTAACTGTCTTGCTTATCTTTCCACTGTAACCGAGTACATTGCAGAATTTTTGAGATCTTCTAAAAGATTATGTCCCAGTTGAAAATCTCAAAATATCTTCAGTCTTGACTTGTTGAGGAAGAGTCTTCTTCTCGATAATTTTTGAGTCCCTCTCAAATATTCTGTCCCAGTTTATATTTTAAAGAGGAATAGAAATCTTATGGGAGATATAACTGAACCCTTGTGGCGCCTACGTTTCCCGT
The DNA here is from genome assembly GCA_027705065.1 of Solanum peruvianum. Lineage (NCBI taxonomy): Eukaryota > Viridiplantae > Streptophyta > Magnoliopsida > Solanales > Solanaceae > Solanum > Solanum peruvianum. The sequence continues at coordinate 83,068 of JAKWJD010001578.1, read as the reverse complement.
TGAGGCAGGAATCAGGTCAAACGTAGTTTCCCTAAGGTTAACAAAGATAAGAAATTTCAAAGAAACAGACCGAGGCCGACATAGGCCGCCTACGTATCTCATTCTTGAGAATTCATGTCAAACATAGTTCAAATATAAAGAAATATATTAAAGGGGCTAAATGGGGTGATTGAGGATGACATAGGCCGCCTACGTATCTCATTCTAGAGAATTCAGGTTAGAAGTAATTCATTACAAAAGGGATAAAATTTTAAATAAAACAAATACAAGCAAACAGAATGATTACAATTAAATAACAGAAATGCAAACTTAAACTTCACACGTAGTATTTCTTGAAAGCATCTGAGTTGATTGGTTTCGGTTATGCGGTGCCATCCATCTCCGATAGGATCAAAGCACCTCCAGAAAATACTTTGCGAACCATGTAGGGTCCTTGACAATTTGGAGCGAATTTCCCTTTGTATTCGTCTTGATGAGAAAAGATGCTCTTAATGACCAACTGACCAACTTCGAAACTCTTAGCTCTTACTCTCTTGTAAAAAGCACAAATCATTCTCTTTCGATACAACTGACCATGACAAACGGCAACCATTCTCTTTTCATCGATCAAGGAAAAATGATCAATGCGCCTGCTGACCCATTCAGCATTACTTGCTTCTGTCCCATATAGTAGCAAGTATGGAGTAGCTCCAATCGACGTTCTGACAGTCGCTCGATATCCCAACAAAGCATATGGTAACATCTCATGCCAACCTCGGTGATTGTCGATCATTTTCTTCAAAATCTTCTTGCTATTCTTATTGGCAACCTCTACATCTCCATTCATTTGGGGACGATAAGCGGTTGAATTCCGATGAGTGACCTTAAATTGTTCACAAGTATCTCTCATCAAGTGACAGTTGAAATTTCCACCGTTATCATTGATGACGGATTCTGGTACTCCAAACCTGCATATCAGATTGTTGCGAACAAAATCAACCACAACTTTCTTGGTTACCGACTTGTAAGAAGCTGCTTCCTCCCACTTGGTGAAATAATCAATGGCAACCAAAATAAATTTGTGTCCATTCAAAGCACTGGCTCTATCGGACCGATGGCATCCATACCCCAAGCTACAAATGGCCAAGGTGAACTCATAGCAATGAGTTTGTGAGGTGGCACTTGGATCAAATCATCGTGCACTTGACATTTATGATATTTTTGCACAAACTTGCAACAATCATTCTCCATAGTCATCAAGAAATAACCGGCTCGAAGGATCTTTCTTGCCAAAGTGAGCCCATTCTTATGCATGCCACAAACTCGAGCATGTATCTGTTCAATAAGTTTCGCATCTTCAACAGCATCAACAGATCTAAGAAGACCCAAATCTGGAGTCCTCCTATAAAGGATTCCTCCACTCAGAAGGAAATTAGGAGTCATACGGCGTATCGACTTCTTTTGGTTGGATGTGGCATCTTTGGAATAATTCCTAGTCTTTACGTACCTCTTTATATCAAAATACCATGGCAGATCATCTGGTTTTCCTTCAATGTGTGAACAATGGACCGGATGTTCCTTCAGTTCTATATCTAAAGGATCAATGTAAATCTTATCCGGATGTTTAATCATTGAAGTGATTGTGGCAAGCACATCGACCAACTCATTCTGTATTCTAGGAGTATGTCTAAATTCGATCTTATGAAACTTTTTGCACAACTTCTGCACATATTTTACGTAAGGTATAATCTTCGTATTCTTCAGAGCCCATTCTTCTTTAACTTGATGAATCAATAAGTCTGCATCTCCAATAACCAGCAACTCGAGGACATTTATGTCAATGGCCATTTTCAAACCAAGAACACAAGCTTCATACTCAACCATATTGTTCGTGCAATTAATTGGAGCTTAGCTGCCATGGGATAGAGCTGACCAGACTCTGAAACTAGGACCGCTCCAATACCTTTTCCTTGTTGATTTACCGCTCCATCAAAGAATAGTCTCCAACTAGGATATGTTTCAGAAATATCTTCACCCACAAATGATACTTCTTCATCATGGAAAGAAGTCTTGAGAGGTTCATACTCTTCATCAACATGATTTTCTGCAAGATGATCAGCCAAAGCCTGTGCCTTTATCGCCTTCTGAGTCACATACACAATATCAAAATTGCGCAACAGCATTTGCCATTTAGCTAACCTTCCGGTTGGGATGGCCTTCTGGAAGATATACTTCAGTGGGTCCATTATGGAAATAAGATATGTCGTATATGAAGAGAGATAATGTCTTAACTTCTGGGAAAGCCAAGTCAAAGCACAACACGTTCTCTCAAACAGATTATGACGAGACTCGTATGGAGTAAAATTCTTGCTTATATAATAAATGGCTCGCTCCTTCTTCCCTGTTTCGTCATGCTGCCCAAGCACGCATCCAAATGCGCTATCTGAGACGGACAAATATCGAAACAGAGGGCTCCCAACTCGCGGAAGAACCAATACCTGTGGATTTGACAAATAGCTCTTGATAGCGTCGAAAGCAGTCTGGCACTCTTCAGTCCACTTTGTCGGAGCGTCCTCCTTCAACAGCTTGAAAATGGGTTCACACACTATTGTTCACTGAGCGATGAATTGAATGATATAGTTCAATCTCCCCAAGAAACTCATCACCTCTTTTTTTGTTTTCGGTGGAGGCAACTCTTGAATTGCTTTAATCTTAGAAGGATCAAGTTTAATACTACTTCTGCTGACTATAAATCCCAACAAATTGCCGTCTCAAACTCCAAAAGCGCATTTGGCGGGATTTAACTTCAAGCTATAATGACGCAAATGATCAAAGAACTTCCTTAGATGTTTCAAGTGGTACGAAGTCTCGCGGGACTTGATTATGACATCATGTGCATACACCTCAATCTCCTTATGAATCATATCATAAAATATGGTCGTCATAGCCCTCATATAAGTGACGCCAGCATTTTTGAGACCAAATGGCATAACCCTGTAATGATATACACCCCAAGGTGTAATAAAAGTTGTCTTTTCTGCATCTTTTTCGTCCATCATAATCTGATGATAACCTGCGTAACAATCCACAAATGACTGCATTTCATGCTTAGCACAGTTATCAATCAGCATATGAATGTTTGGCAACGGAAAATTATCCTTAGGGCTAGCTTTGTTGAGATCTCTATAGTCAACGCAAATTATGATCTTTCCATTCTTCTTGGCGATCGGAACAACATTAGCCAGCCAGGTCAGGCATTAAGTCACTTCTACCAGTTGAGACTCAATCTTTTTGGTAATCTCCTATTTCATTTAAAACTCAACTCAGGCTTGAACTTTTGAGCCTTTTGCTTCATCGGGTTGAACCTTGGATTAATCGGCAGTTTGTGAGATAAAACATCGTTACTCAGCCCTTGGATGTCACCGACTTCCTAAGCGAACACATCAATGTACTCAGCAAGCAAATGAATTAGGACTTTCCTTTGATTTTCATTCAAGTGAACACTGATTTTAACTTCTTTGACACACTCTTGGTCTCCCAGATTTACAGTTTCAATTTCCTCTAAATTCTGTTTATGATGGTCTTCAAACTGCTGAAATTCCTTGGCAACATACTCTGGTGCCTCATTTTCCTCTTCGTAATCATCAACCTCGTCATCACCTGCCTCATTTTGTTCGGTCAGCTCGTGATATGACATGACATTAGAAGGTTTAAAACTTATATTATTGAAACCATAAATAAACAAAGTTAGGAAATAAAAAGATAGCAAGTAAGTAAATAAAAAAATTTCAATAAAAGTGGATTTCATTTAATTGAAACAAATGATGAAAACTTTGGCCATTGCGAAAGCAATGTTGCCTTTCTCGAACATCACGAAGGGAATTTTAAAAACCAAGTAATTAAGGAAAATGCAAAATGGTGGGTCTCGAGCCTCTTCCGGACCGCCACCGATTTAAATATGCATGAATGATGCCCTTCTACCAAGGAGTTTGGGGAATCAGAATCGGTGTGGAGCTCCAATTCTGCAGCATCTCCCCAGGCTCAGCATCGCGGAATCCTGCTAGCTCGACTTCTTCCTTAATAATAGCATCAATTTCTTCAAAAAGGCCGCAGATCCCTTCCCCAAGGTTGTCATGCTTGGCATACTCTCGGACCAGGAATGATTTATACAAATGAGGGATTGGCTTAGCCAATGCTTGATCAATCTTCTTCTTCGCCTTCATATCATCATCTGTGGGGACGTACCCCCAACCATATCTAGCTCCTTTGAGAGGGATCGGAATAGGCTCAATAATTCCTTAGGAGTTTCTTCCCAATCAAAAAGTTGGTTCAAAACCATTCCGCAGCATCACAGTGGCTATCATCTTATACAAGGCAGACATAGGAGGTTGTGGGGCCAAGTCCTCTCCGGTGGCATTTACCAGCTCCACCGTGTAAAAATCTGTACCTCGCGATACCTCATCAATGATTGGCGCCTGTCTGTCGGATTGACTCCCTTAACCATGAATAACCATCTCTTAATTCTTTCAAATGTGTTTCATCACCTAATTAAGGGTAGTAGGACAGCTCCAGCCATAGGAATGAAAGGCCTTCCTAGAAGAAGGTTAGAGCTAGTGTCAATGTCCAAGACTTGAAAGTGTGTGCTGAATTCTGCCGGACCCATTTAGATGGCCAAATTCACCGCTCCCAGCGTATCTCTCTGCATCCTATCAAAAGCTCTTACATTGACTTGGTTTTGCTCCAGCTTCCCCAAGTCAAACCGTAACTGCCTCAATGTCGACAACGGGCAAATAATCAGACAAGGTTTTTCATCCACCAAGACGCGATTTATGAACTTTTCACTGCATACAACAGTGATGTGCAGCGCCTTATTGTGTGACCTTCCTGCAAAAGGCAACTCATCGTCGCAAAAGCTAATCTGATGCCCTCAGGTGACTTGGTTGATCATAGCGGCCGCATTATCGCTGCTTGTTCCCACGGGCACATACATATCATCGACAGACTTCATCAAAGCCTATCTATGGAATTAAGAGCTCATCAGCAGGGCCCACACAGAAATCTGGGTTGGAGTCTTCTCCAAATGCTTAACAATTGAATAATCTTTTGGCTGCATCTTTCTCCGGAATTCCTCCGCTTTGCCTTTGCTTATTGGCCTTTTGCCCTGATCCTTATTCTACCCTCTAATAGTCAACTATTCGGGAGTATAATATCTCCCAGATCAGATCATACCTGAGCAACAATTGTTCCAATCACGAATTTTGGCATGACAAGAGTTTCTAATGGTACCAAGGCAACAGCCTTCGCAAGTGTCAAGATAACGAACTCTTTTTTCTCTTTTATACTCAACGAAGCCATAGACCTTTCCAACTCGTCATGAACAATTGGGGTTATCACTTTTTTCACGCACCAATCATCATTTGTCTCTATTATATTAACATTGCCACCTCCATGATTTGGTAAAGGATTGGTATTGACATTATGTGCAGCTGGTTGGACAAAGACTACTTCTTGGTCAATTAGATCCTGAATTTTATGCTTGAGGTTTATATAGTCCTCGGTACATTCCCAACACTGTTGGATTGATAAGCACACCTTTGATCGGGCTTATAGAACATAGAACTGGTATCCACTGGTTTTGGCCCCACTGGGTGGATATATCCAGCCACATGCAGTCGATCGTACAGCTTTGTTCGGCTTTCGGCTAGCGTAGTGAAGTTCCAGGGAGTCTTCTTCTAAATCTAGGTCGAGGGGTATCATAACTGCCTTGTGGAGGAGGCATCCGTTCATAACCTCTATTGTTGGGACGGGGAAATTGATTTCTGGGATAGGGATTCATTTGGTAGTTTGGCGATGGAGCTTGGTGATTCTTGGGAGCGACATTTTGGTAGTGAGGGGTGGCATTTGGTAAAGTGAAGGATGATTTTGATATATGGGAGATGGATTTTGGTAAAGCAAGGACAGACTATGATAATTTGGAGAGGGGGCATTTGGATAGGTGGAGGTAGTATTGTGGTAGACTGGAGGAGGATTATTTGGATGAATAGCCTGCGTGTAGAAAGCTTGGTAGGAGTTATGGGGAGGTCGAGGACGACCTTGGGATGGCGATGATCTTCTAGGGGTCTTCTTCCTTTCATAAGAGACATCAGCAATTTCTTCTCTCTTTTTTTTTAACACTCCAAATGATCCGGGCAATGCAGCAACATGGGCTATTTTCCCCATTTTCAAACCAACTTCGATAGTCTCACCAACAAATCTTGACTATCTCGACAAATTTTGCTCCAACAAGCAACATAAATTCGGGCTCTTGCACCCCACCCGCACAAACACTTCCACTACTTCTTTATCGGACATGGGCGGCTTTACTCTTGAAGCTTCCTTCCTTCACCTGTAGGCGAACTCTTTATAGCTCTCAGTGGATTTCTACTTCATTTTTTCGAAAGAGTATCGATCGGAATAATTTCTATATTGTAAGCAAACCGATCAATAAAGTCTTTGGCCAGGGCGTTCTAGCTGGGCCATTGCCTGGTTTTGTGGGAGGTGAACCATTTCAGAGCCTCCCCGCATAGAATTCGGCTAAAGAGCTGCATCAACAGAGCTTCATCCCTACCAACTCCAACAAGTTGGTCGCAGTAGGCTCTCAGATGAGCCATAGGGTTGCCCACTCTTTCGAAAGTTTCAAACTTCGGGATCTTGAACCCTTCTGGAAGGTCCAAATTTGGATGGATGCACAACTCTTCAGGGACACATTGGAACTCTTTCATGGCCTTTTTGATCTCTTCTTTTATATCCACCTTTGTGCTCGACAGGGACGGGAATTTGGAAAGTAGTTCTTTTAGGTAAGAGTGGAGCTACAGAGGGACTCTGGGCATTTTGAGAGATTTGATAATTCTGAGGGTAAGTCTGAGGAGTGGTATTCTGATTTACGTGGTGGTGGGGTGTTTGGGGATTGAAAGTATTTTGGTTTTGATTTTGCGGTGGTGAAGCGGTTTGATGGTGGGTATTTTGAGGATGGGGTGGCATTTGGAGGTGGTTGTTTTGAGGATAGGTGGAGTTTGGTAGGATGCAGAAGCATATTGGGGATTTTTGGTAGTCAGATCTATAACCGACGGATTCTGAGCAAGTGTAGATGGTTGGTTCTGAGATGGATCCATATTTGAAGAAGGGAAGTAGATTGGAGGCCTCCCATCATCAGTGTTAGCAGCAAACCCTGGCGGAGGCAGATCTGTCTCCTTTGCATTTCAACTCTCATTTCTGTAATTTGTTGTATTAGTTGTAGAATCAACTCATTCTGGTCCGCTATGGTAGGTAGAGCCACCACAACATCAGTAGGACTTACTTCTTCATTACCATCTCCCATGAATGTCTTTCTTTTGTCTGAATTTCATTTAGGGAAGGAATCTGTGGGACCTTTTGATCTGGTGAAATAGGGATGATCTGCCAGCTTTCAGTCGACAGATATCAGTTTCAAAGTACCTCAGAAGTAAAACAACTTAAAGGAAGATTTGTCAGTGTACATTCAGAATACAAAATGCATAATATCACACAGAGAGCAGATAACACACAAGTTGCTTTGTTTGAGGATATCTTTATCTCACGAGTAAGTACGGAAACACATTTTTCAACAAGCAGGAGTTTGCTTGTTTTATTTTTGACATTGTCTCAGAAAGGCTAAATCACGTTGAGTTAAGGTCTTCTTGCAGTTGCTCTTTGACATCCGTTGATCTGGCCTTCATATCTTCTCGTAATATGAAGGAAGAGAATAAAAAATTTTAAATATAGGGGCCGATCCTGGGAAGGATGCCTACATATCTCACAAGGATAATTCAGGCCCAACGTAGTTCGTATATATAAGAAAATATTTTCATTCATTCATTCGTTGCGATTACAAAGAAATTGAAAGACAACAAAGATTTAAAGATAATAATAAGTACTACATCTCATTCATTCTTCTTGTCGTTGCAGCATCATTCATGAGGAATAAACTCGACTCGAATCTTTCCCATGTTGATGAGGGATTCGAGGTCATGGCGGAACTCAAGACACTTTTCAATGTTGTGGTATGCGGCATCGTGATAGGTACAACGCTTCCGAACTTTGTACTGAAGAGAATGCGATACTCCCAAGCCCCCGTAGAAATGGGTAAAGACTCCATTCTGAACTAATTCCGAGTAAACTTCCCTCATCGTTTTGTTGAACGGTGTGAATGAGCAACGATAGAATATGGTCTTCTCTGTGACTAGTATGTCAAGCCGTGGTTCATCACATGCAAGGAGGAAACCATCACCCCAAGTGTTCGGAGTACTGTCCATGCTGAACAAACGACGGACTGCGTTCTTGAACTCTATGCATTCTTCTATCGTATGCCCTTTCTGGTTGGGATGACATTCACAAGTCTTGTGGTGGTCCCCTGATTCCACTTGGGAAGATGCTCTTTCAACGGGCCTCAGCATACATCTAGATCGATAATGCTAAAAAATGAGGGCGCACGAGATAGCCTCTATCCTTTTTATATATTCCTGCGGATATGCTTCAGAGAAATTTTCTTGTCTCCTTTTGCCAGACGTCCTTCAAAAGAAGGTTGCGGGAAAGTTCCTCCTCATACCTCTCTTTGTTGAGTTCCTCCTCGGGGCTCCCAAGAGGAAACAGTAGGTCATACAGGTGCTTTCCAGGCTGCTTTTGTGTGTCAATTTTCTCTTTTTCGCTTGGCCTAGTCTGGATACTATTTCCCTTGTCCATAGCATTGATTCTCCTTTCCTGAGACAATAGCGTAATGTTTTAGGATTTGGGGTATGAGAGATGTCTTTTTAGTGAGAAACTTGAGACTCGGAAATTTTGGTCAGACATTTTGTAACAGTGACTTGTTTGTATATATCTTCTGGAAAATTCTGCATAGGAGTGGGTTTACGATATCCTCATTCATAGCAACATAACAGATAAGCAATTAATAGCACATATATCGCGTCCTAAAACATACAGGGGGCCCTTTTATACCAAGGGTAGGACTAGCGTATTTGAATGAGGTAATCATGAATTTGAACCAAATAGACAATTCCCCCAAAAATAAATTTCACAAGTGAATAATAATGTTCAAAAAGGGGAAAATAAAGGATAATAACATTAAATTCAAACCCATGCAGGGGACATTTGAAAGTGCAATAAAGGCAGGCCCACGCAAGGGCTGAAAATAACATAAATACATATAAAAACCCCACAAAGACGATATCTACTATGCCGTGCCTGATGGTCCTGCTCCATCGCCATCCCTTGAGTCTTTTATTGCTGAAACATATATCTTAGATCAGCAAGAATCTTTCACCCAGTCATCCTTTGTATTCCAAGCTTTCGTATTGCATCCTCTCGATTTTCTCCTTGACCCAGGTACCGAAATCATCATAACCACGCCTTAGTCTTTCCACATCTTGAGTCGCCTTCTCAAGATTATCTTGGTTCTGGATAAACTTAGCATACACTTCTTGGGCCTCTTTCTTTACCTCTTGTAGCTCGTCCACTGCCTTGGCTTCTTTGTCTGTCACGCTGCAAAAGTTGTGCGGCGTTGGGATGGAGAGACTTTATATATCTTTTATCAACCATTTTTTGTATCTTCATCATATCCAGCATTAAATCGGTATGGGGCGATGATGGTTTTATCCATCTGCTTGGCACTTTTCCATTCTCTGAACATTTCAGATGCGTCGTGCACTCTATCGTCTCTAATAATTGTATCCATAAGCGCCACAGTACGCCTCTTTGGGTACAGTTTGTCTCCTCGCGAACTGTCGCAAGACTCGAGAGGGTGCATAAGGGCGAATTCCCTAAATACTTAGTAGAGGAAGCACAATCTGTCTGTGGCTCTCCACGACGGCTTCTTTGGAGATGATATGGTCAAGCATCCATTGGAGATCTTCTTCTCTCAATTCGGAGAAAATCTGAGCCCATCTCCCCTTAATCTCCGGTTATCCATATTCGCCTAGTACAACATGTCATTCAAATCTTTAAAGGTGTTTTTGTTGTCGAGAGTATGTAGCTTCTGAGTCCCAGCACCCTTTGTCAAGTGACTGAGGATCCATCATTGAAGGAGTAGGTTGCATCCTTGGAAGTATCGATGCCCCTCTTTACACTTTCTCAAAGCTCGATACATGTCGGACAGGATGACTGTAGGTATAGGGTAGTATTTTGTTATTTCTTGGTTCTCGTACCCTTTGAATAGAGTATGCGCGAGTGTTATAACTCGAGTATTGATGCTCAGACTTGGCCATGCGGGAAGACCATTGTTCCCTACAACGCTACAACAAATGCTAGAGGAAGGATCTCGTTCCATTCTCTGTAAGAAACCTTGAACTCTCGGTTGTAAATAGGGTAGAAGCTCGCATGTCCAAATCGGATATAAAGATATCTGAATGCTACATGGGATTTTCGGCACCAGTAGGCAAAGTATTTCCCCAACCCGAACCAGTCTGCAATATCTTCTATGGAACTCTTATTAGGGATAAATATGTCTTCTTGTTTTCTTGCTTTTCTTTCTATCCCAGTACCTACTGTGTCTATGCAGTCTCTGATCTCCTCCAAAGTTGGGGTAATTTTAGCTGTTCCAAATGGAAACACCATTCGTTGGCTATTCCAATATCCCGTGAGGACCTCAACCAGTTTTGATCAACCGTTCATGTCGATCAATTTTGTCAGAGCACCCACGTATTTGTTAAGGGTTCTTCTATGATCCCCATCGAGATTATTATACCACATTGTGAGTTGAGGTGGCGCTGCTATGACCATGTCAAACTTTGGAAAACGACCCATATCTACAAAACAGAAACTAGTTAGGTTTACACACCCCAAATTGGTTTTCACACGTACATCATTCAAATGTCAAATAAAATGATGTGTCGTTAGGTAGGAGACCTTAGATACAATTTTGGCGGTTTTCTACTAAATGGACTTAATACAGCTTGGGGAAGTTGTCTTAGGCTAATACTTAATTTTGGTTTCGCTCTAGCTTAGGCTTTCTAGAATAGTTTTCAAGTTGACGGTTACCCGAGTCGGACAAACATCAGGGTGAAGCTACCAAACGACATCGGATGATCGCATTCCGACTATTCGTTTGATACTTCCAGATGAAATTCTTGTGTATTTCTGAAGAAAGTTGTGGAAATCCACGTAACTTTCATTTTCTAAATGCAAACTATTTTCCAATTGGCGAAAAGATGCCATGAAAAAATGCAATAATTAAAACTAAGATAAAATAAACAAATAAGCAATTAAACCACATATCTAAAATAGAGATAGTTTTAAGGTTAGAATCCTCAGTTGTCCCCAGCAGAGTCGTCATTTCTATTTTATACCCAAAAAGGGTTTTCCGGGAAAATATTTGTTTTTTGTAAATTTTTTACTTTTTTAGAGTGATCACTTAATTTTTAAAGAAAAATCCATAAAATTATGTTTTCAAAGACTTAAACAAAGAAATCGTTTTGAAAATATTTAAAAGGGTTCTGGGATTCCTATTAACGTCTTAAAAGGTTTTGAAAGAACCTAAGACGTTTGCTAACTTGCGGTTTTCCGACAACTAACTTAATTTTGGCTAAAACATAAAATTGGGATAAAGATATTTCTTACAGTTGTTTGAAAATGGATGCCAAAAATCATTTAAGATTGTTTTGTAAGTGAAAACTATTTATCTAAGTGAATTTTAATTTGTAAAATCCTTTAAAAATATTTACTTGATTTGATCGAGTCGTTAAAACTAAAGTGGCGTTTTGCGGGGATTCGGATTCTTCTATCTTTAAACTAGCGACAAACAAAACAACAAATAATAAAAAAAAACAAGTAAAGAGGAGAAGGAGAGAAATTTGAGTCCAAATCCGGATTCCGTTCGCCTTGACCAGAATTTTGGACCCACCTGTTTTGTTTTTTTGACCCATTTGACTTTTTTGATTTTTGACCCATTTCTTCCGTACCTGTCCTAAACTAAGCAAATTAATACAAAATAAATACAAAAAATAAACGACAATGGCTTAAGCCCGAAAATAACAAAATACAAAATAATACTAAATTGGATCTTCTAATCCAACTTCTTCGGCTTTCTTTAGTCTTCATGCTAGTTCAACTTCAACAATCTGCCCATCGAATTTTATGGATTGACTCGAAAATACGAAATTAAGCCTTTATGATTTTCTCAAAATGCAGGAAGGAAGGAGTTCTCGATGAACTCGGTATATTTCACATTAAAAATGCATAAACAAGAGTTAGCATCTTATTGTAGGATTAACAAAAGTGATTATAAATTGACTACTCCAGCTTGAACAAATTTCCAAAAAAATAATGAATCTAAGATGTTCCAGCAAACACGACCTTATCACGCTACTCAACAGACACGAAAGATAATGTAACCACACGACTAATAAATTTAAATTTCTTTCCTGAAGCAAAAATAAGATTAAAACATCTTAGATTGAAAAGGTTGTTAATCATTTACTTTATGGACAACAATCAATTTAAAATAAAGGCAACAACCCATACACATGCAAAATAAGTCTAAAATCTATAACAATAAACAATTAGAGGAAATGGATCATTATAGAAGCTTAATTTTTTTTTAAAAAAAAAAACAAGTAATACAATGAAGTGAGTTTGCCAAAAGTAAACCAATTATTGAAACAGTGAAGTAAAAGTATTAGATTGAGATACTTGATTCTAAACGTCATTCGATACACATTAATGAGAATTCTCTAAATTGAACCCATGAATACGACTTAAGAATAGATTCACAACATCACTTCAAAACATGTTGGAAACGAGCCCCTAAACTAGCATAACCGCAAAGAAAATTTTAACGCAATAGCTAAAAAACATACATAAAGGAAGGAACAATCTCACTCCTATACCAAAGTAAACAGTCAATTAATTTCAAAACTTCCACGAAATAAAGGGACTAGACTAGATCACAGGTTGAAATTCGATCAAAATAGAGTCGATTCGAAACAAATATTATCGACACTAAGCAAATTGAAAACTACCCTACCTGCATCAGTCCATTCCAGCTTGAACGAGTGACTCGAGTAAGAAGAGAACTGAGTGAAGATTTGAGACAAGATAACACGCAAAAGAAATTAGACCTTAAACAAACAAGAAAACAAAATATAACAACCCATTAGTTTTAAGCAGAAGAAACGACCAGCTACAAGACACATTGAACGACAATGGAATTTGATTAAAAAAAAAGACAGAATACTATGACAAACAACCAACTCCATATTAAGAGATTTTGAAATTCTGCCCTAATCTCAAAGGAAAGAGCAGACAACATTAGCAGTCATAAGTGAATGTAGCCTTTGGTGCTCAAGACAATAAAGGGAAAGAAAACATATTTGACTATGTTTGAATAACATATTTAGAGAAAGGGAAGATGAACCCCAAACAAAGAACAGAGAAGTGACAACATTAACTACAAGACTATATGGCTTTAGAATCAATATTAGAAATAAAAACAGAGCTCACTTTGAGGCAAACAAGACTTATTAAGACGCCAAAACTCGACCTGACAAAGAGCATAACTAAAGATAACAACAATGTAGCGAAATAGCAAAGGCAAAGAGAATAATGTGAAGGGAAGAAGTGTTACCTTTCTACGAGCAGCGAACTAAGACTAGACGAGCTTGAGCAGAACTTCCACCACCACAATGTAAGTTCCGAGAACTCTGGCGAGGTTTTGAGAAAAAAGAACCGAAGGAATATCACCTCGAACCTTCACAATAGCAGAACCTACTCCCAAAATAGTTCCGTATATTGACTTCGATTCTTATCTTCTATCTCTCAGCTAAGCTATTCTTTCTCATAGTAAAAAATCTTTTTCTCAACTTTTTCCAGTGTTCTTTTAAAAAAGAAAAGAAAAAAAAAACAGACCAAACCCAAATGAAGGTAAAAGAAGGTTTATATAGAAGGATATATGATCTAAACATGAGGAGGGAAAAGGGAATGGGTTTTGAATTTGAAATTTGGATTCCCACTCTTAGGATAAGGTTGGACACCCATCAGTCGTACCAATTCCAACAGAAGAGGAGAGAGGGCCGTCCAATTTTGAGAAAAGGACAAAGAAGGAGTAAGATCGAGACACCCAGTTCTTCAAGGACGATGACAACTTGGTTTGCTACAAATCTCGTACAAATTGGAGGAAGACGACAACAGTTATGCGATAGATGGGTTCACTGTAAGGAAGAAAAAGAAGAGGGGCGGGTCGGCCGGATACTGTGTCTGGGTCTTTTGGTTTTGAATGGGTCGGGTCACTGGAACAATTAGACTGATTGAATTGGTATGCTAAGAAACTTAAGGATTTAAAAAGGGATTGAGGCCTAAATAACTTGGGTTTGAAGTAGTGGACTGTTGGATAAAAAATAACGTAGGAGCCCAAAATTTTGGTCTTTTGTGCAGCCAAATGGATTGTTGATTTAATATAATTGGAACTTATTATTAAAATTGGCGAAATATAGGTAGGACGAGCTCTTAACATAATTAATTAACGAGTTTCTTAATCTTGACGAGATAAAAATAATTAATTTAGTCAAATAATATAAAGTCGAATTATTATTAAACAATTAGACTGATTGACCAAATATTTATCAAAAACTTTTGAGACGGTTTTCGAATATTTTATGAAATAAATTAACTACATGAAAACATATAAAATATATATCACTTCAAAACTTATAAAAATCAACTAAAGCTACTTTAAAATGATTTGAAAAATATGGAGTCTTGTAAAATCGATTATTTTCTTTCGTGTGAAATTTAAGAAACTCATGAATTAACCTTATCGGGAGAGGGGGGGGTCAAAATTTGATGTCAACACTTTCAACTATGCCACCTATTTTTGAAAGCGAAATTTGGCAAATGATAAAAGCGGTGAATTTGGAATGTCATATGATCTCAATGACTTATATATTTATCGTCCAGATGTAAATATGTGTCACACATTGATGCGATGTTCACAGGAAGAACACAAGTCTCTTCTATTGACCATGATGTTGGCACGTGATTAAGTTTAGATTAATTTATTGAATTTTAAGTAATTTTTAATTTTATAAACACATGAATATTTTAATTTGACAATTACTTACTATGCATTTTAAGCTACGAATTATTTGTTTTGTTACGAAAATTTATAGCATATATTATCGATATTATTATCAGTATAATCTAAGTTATGAATCAAGTAATATACATATTTATACATCTACAGTGTTGTAAGTTGATATATATGGATAATCTATTTAACAAATCTGTGAACGAATTAAAATTTATAGTTAAAGATTTAGAGTTATAATTGGTGAACGAATAAATAGAATTATTAGTTAATTTATAAAAAGCAATATTTTCTCACCTTTTCATCATTTTTTTAAAATTTCTTAATTAATACGGTACGTGATAATTTTTAGAATTAAATATAATTTTTTTAATTTTATCAACTTTAAATTATTTCAATTATAATTGATGATACAATATGTTATTTTCATATGACATAAAAGAATATGCATGATTGACGGATAATTTTGTTTATTTTATTTAGAATTATTGATAAATTCAGTATTTGAAATAATTCACAATATTTTAATAAATTATTTAATTACAATACAGTTCAATCAAATATTGTAACTATAATACAGTACAAACAATGACTAACATCCAAACAAAATGATACACTATGTAATTATGATGCCCTAAGTCAATTTTTTTATAAACGATTGACAACTTTGTTCCAAAGAAATCGTTGTTTCTTGTGACCCCTTAACATTAGTCTCCCATCTAACTATACTACCTCCCCTGCAAGAGAGGGCAACCCAACCCATCTCCCACTCGTCCAAAACACGCACCACCATTACAGCTCTTTGCTTCACTTGTAAGTTTGCGTTACATATGCTTATGATCCCATTAATTTCTCTACTTACCTGTAGATCTGTAATTTAATTTTGTGTTTATTGGATTTGGGTTGTTGGGATTTCACAGTCTTGTGTTTTTTGTAATAGGAAAGTATGAGTATGAATATGTATACGGGCTTCACCAGGCTTTGTAAGGGTCTTGCGGTTGTGCTTGTTGGCGGTCACATTGTTGTTCAGATTCTTCCTTCTGCTCTTTCTTATCTTGCTCTCATACCTGCCAAGTACTCCTTCTATCTCCTCTTAAATTAATATTTGATTTTGCTTGTCCAATCACCCGATTTACAATCGGAATTAGATATGATAATGTAGTTTCTCTATCTGTAAATGCTTCACTTGAATCTCAACTTCATGGATCATGTGCTGATCTCTTTGATACATGTATCTGTCCTCATTGGAAGAAAAAAAGTTTATATTGAAATGCTAGATAAAGACTTGCTATGAAATTTACTGAATATATCTTTAAGAAAAAGAGAATTTTGGACTGAGCATAGGGTGCTCCTTGTGGTTCTTGACGTGAATGTTCCAATTTCAAGGCAGCTTTCTTGTACATGAGTTCCTGAGTATAGGCTCAATTCATGGACTACAGACGCAGATCTAGGATTTAAATTTTATGGGTTCAATCTTTAAGGTTCTTAGTATTGAACTCTTTGTATTTGTAAAACTATTGGTTCAAACTTACTACTATTGCGATTTTAGTGAACATAAATTTATATTTCGTGTTAAAAGATTGGGTACAAATGAAGCATTTTGCTTCTGTCACTAATGTATGACCCCTCAAACTTGCCTCATTATTTCATTTAGACACTTGACTGGTGTAACTCTAGTATCTGTGAAGGAAGGTCTGACTATATGTTAGATTTCAAGCTGAAAGCCTTAAAAGAGAATCTTAAAGTTTGGAGCAAGGCAATTTAGGGCTACAAAAGCAGAGTATTCTTAACCAAATAGCAGCCCTAGAAGAGATTCAAGATCAAAGATGCTTAACTGATGATGATAACTACCTGAAGGCTACGCTAGAGGTAGAATTTGAGTATATTGCTAAAAAAGTGGAAGTTACATAGAGACAAAGATCCAGGGTATTATGGCTCAAAAAAGGGGATAGACATACAAAGTTCTTTCATAGATCTGCTAACAATCAGAGAAGTGATAACAACATTGTTTGTCTGTAGGTTAATGGGGAAAATTTAGCAGATCCAGAGGACATCAATTGAGAAATGGTCAACTTATACCAGGATCTATACTCTGAATAGAGGAATGCAGACCTTAATTTAATTTTAGAGAAGGATAACTTAGTAGTAAAGAAGAAAACCAAATGCTACTGTGCCAATTTGGGGAACAAGAAGTGAAAGATAGTGTGATGGCATGTGCTGGTGACAGATCTTCTGGACCAGATGGCTACACACTGGTCTTCGTCATTCAGTGTTGGGAGGTAGTGAAGAAAGAGGTGTGGGCTGCTATACAAAATTTTGATGATCAGTGCATTTTTCGTGAAGAGCTTCGATGCTACCTTTATAGCATTGGTTCCTCAGAAGGTGGGAGCAAAAGAGCTTAAGGATTTCAACCCTATCAGATCGACAAGATGCATCTATAAAATCATCTCAAAGCTATTGACTGAGAGGCTTAAGAGAGTGGTATTTAAGCTGGTTAATCCTCAATAGATGGCTTTTATCGAGGGCAAACAGACCATGGTTGCTATTTGTAGCAAATGAATGTGTGGGCACAAGGGTCAGAGATGGGACTATTGGAGTTCTATGCAACCTAGACATCAAGAAGGCATATATGATTACCTCAACTTGGTCTACTTATGGAAGACTCTGGAAAAAAAGGATTGGTGGGAGGTGGATAGAATGGATCAAAATCTGCACCAGCACAATTTAATTATCAGTTAATGATTCTCCAACTGGTTTCTTCTTCTCTGGAAGAGGATTAAGACAAGGCGACCTTTTTTATCTCCTTTCTTATTCATTATAGCCATGGAGGGTTTGGCTGACATGCTTAAAAAAACGCAGTTTACCAACTGGATCTGAGTTTGAAATGAGTAGTCTGTCCAACCTATGTGGTAGATTTTTATTTTTGATGACAAGGGAAACCACAGCCGCTACCCTTTGGGTGCGCACAGGTTAAAAGCCCCGCTTCTATGCAATAGCTTGCAAACTGGGGGGTAGAATTGCGGAGTTATCAATAGTCTATTTGAGTATGCCATTAGGGCAGAAAGCAAATTTAAATCTGCATGGAACTCAGTGTTGGAAAAGTGTGAAAAGAAACTAGTTAGTTGGGAAGGACAGTTCTTATCGCTTTGGGGAAGATTGACCTTGGTCAACAGTGTTCTAGATGCCTTGCCAACATATATGATGTCTATTTTTCCTATGCCACTTAATGTAGCCAATAATTTTGATGAAGTTGGAAGAAACATTTTTTGGCAGGGGAATCGTCCGACAAAGAAGATCCACCTGGTTAAGTGGGACATTGTTACAACATGCAAGAAGGAAGGTGGAATAAGTGATAAAAATTTTAGGATTCAGAAACAAAGTCTTATGCTTAAATGGCTTTGAGATTCTCAACTCCAGAACAATCATTGTGGTAGGAGACTATCATATCACAGTATGGTATGGAAGATAAGTGGATCGCCAATGAAGTGAATGAACATATGGAGTCAGCTTATGGAGATCAATGAGAAACAAATGGCCTATATTGTATAATAGATCCAGCATCCAGGTAGGAGATGAGGAAAAACATCCTTCTGGGATGATGTATAATCCACCAAGTTTCGAACCTTGGACTACTGGCTCTTGTGGATTTTTTATTTTTTGAAAAGTATCTTATCAGAAACACAAGTAAATTCCATCAGATCTCATATATCGCAGCACCAAAAATTGCACTAGGTATTGGAAATAGACAAAATACTAGAAACACTACCTCAAAAATTGTATCACAAACCAAAAATAGACCAAAAACAGCAGAATCTGCACCCCCGAATGTATGTTCCCGCTAAATAATTTTTTTCACTGTTCAGTTTAATCCAATAGCTAGAGTTTGTTAAAACTTTACCAAGACAAAAATGCTTACTTTTGGCAAACTGCTCATTTCAGACCAAGCCCATAACACGAGACATTTTTGTCATGTTGTCTTTTTCTTTTCTTATGTTGAAAAATAAATAAATTCAGAGGTTCAGATTAAACAATTTGTGTTCTGTAATTTATTTATTTATTAGAAAAGGTTTTTAATGACAGGAGATTATTTTAAAAAGACAGTGTTTTGGACAGAAGATCTGGTGGTGCAGAGTAACTTTTACATATAGTCTGAAACAATTATCCCCTTTCTCATATATGCTTAGACAGAATATTGTGTGAACCTTGTTCTAATAGCGAGACTATACTCAGCAGTCGAGCCTTGATCACCTAATTATTGGGAAGGGATATTTGACTAGTTCACTGAAGGATGGTCATTTGGTTCTGTAATCCTGTATTAGTGGAACTGTAGATTGCTTAGAACTTGTGAACCACCCTATACTACTTGGACATGATGTGTACTGTTGGAATCTGTGAAAAACAGTTGTATCTCTTCTCTTCAACTGTTTGTAAAGTGTGATCTTTTGTGTTTATTGCAGGACTATTCCATTTGCATGGAATCTTATAACAGCTGGTTACACTGAACAAACAGTGTATGGGGTATGCTTCTTTGGCATTAAGCATTAACTAATTTTCTTGGTTCTAGCTTACATTTCACAGCTGCCTTAAAGAGAAGAAACCTGAGGCTCACACTTTCAATACTTCATCATATATATATATTGAAGTGTTCAAGTGTGTGACTATCTCATCTAAAAGTTTTAACTATTATAGGGACTAGGGAGTATACTTTTATGGTCTAATTAAATGTTCAACTTTATTCTTTGTATCATTCTCCTTGACATCACCTATTATGTCCAGGCAATCATCAGCACTATCGGACTTCTTTTCTTGGGGAAGCTGCTTGAGCCCATCTGGGGTTCTAGGGAATTCTTAAAGTTCATCTTTATTGTCAACTTTTTGACATCTGTCTTTGTTTTCATCACAGCCATATCATTGTACTACGTAACAAGACTGGAAATTTATCTGTAAGTTGCATGGACTTTATACTATCAGTGAATTACTTTGCTTGCCCAGTTACTTCCTCTTCTCGTAATTACTTTATTACTTTAGGATTAAGGATTTAGTGACTCAGTGGTAGTTTTCCAAGGAATCAGACTTGCTTATTTTATTTTTAGTTTTCTTATACTTATGGATTCCTTACAAGCACAATGTGACGCTTTACTGTATTCTATCTTTAATGGAAGTATTGCATAACTCCTGATTATACGGCTCTGCCGATTCTTATTTGTTAGCTATATGCCCATTTCCGGCTTCCAAGGAGTTCTTTCTGGTTTCTTAGTTGGTGTCAAGCAAATCATGCCCGACCAGGAGTTGTCTATTTTGAAACTGAAAGCAAAGGTACAAGCACTGGAATTACCAATTAATTTGAAAGGCATCTCCAGACACTAATCTCTCAAATTAAATTGTGCTCTAACATCAGTTGTGATTGCTGTTTTGAACTGTTTGCAGTGGTTGCCTTCCCTTGCATTGTTGTTCTCAATTGCTATAAGCTTTTTTACAGCAGATTCAGTATCTTACCTTCCAACAATAGTATTTGGGACATATTTAGGCTGGATTTACCTAAGATATTGGCAGAAGAAACCAGAGACAAAACTAAAGGGTGACCCAAGTGATGAATTTTCCTTCTCTTCTTTCTTCCCTGAATTTTTGAGGTATTTTGCGATCTTCTCTCTTGCTATGAACTACTTGTCTTAACTAGTTTGTGTTCCCACAGTGACATCTCGTTTGGTGTAATGCAGACCAGTAATTGATCCAATTGCAACAATATTTGAACGGATGCTTTGTGGTAGAAGATCTGAGACTTCTAATGAGGAAAGGGGCTATACTCTAGGTGGTTCCACATTGCCTGGTTCTGATCCCATTGAAGCATCGAGGAGGAGGTATATAAAACTTTGTACTAAATGTTGCTGTGCTTTACAAAATTTCCCAAAGCTGATGTATATCATGGTTAATATGTGCTCATATTCTAGACTATTTTTGTTTTGAACATGTATAACCCCCCCCCCCCCCCCCAATCAGAGAAGATAGACAATCTAGAAAAAAAAAATTCCCTTGAAGATAAGTTATCAGTTCAATAACAATGCATTCACGCCCTGATCATTCATGAGAATGATCGGGGTAATACGTTAATGAATAATTCAATGATATCTTGTCATGAATTGTGATAGTGATGTGTTTCCTATAGGTGATAAAGCTGTAGTTAACAAAATCTTCTCTTTTATTTTATATTTATATGTTTTTGATTGTATGGGTCTTTGGGAAACAACCTCTCTACCTCCTCAAGGTAAGGGTAAGGTCTACGTACACTCTACCCTGCCCAGACTCCATGTAGTGTGATTTCCCTGGGTATGTTGTTGTATGGAAGAGTTTCTAATGCTCTTTTTGACGATTGTCCCATATCTAAATATTAACATCTACTTAATTTTTGGCTTGTTCATGAAGAGTACTATCCTGTATGCAGTTGACCCTAGATGAGAAAACTATACTCTTGTCATTTATTTGAGATTTTCTAATATTTATTTATTATTGTTGGGCTGGGACATAACCATGCTGCAGATCCTTTATTGGGTGCCCAAGCTTTAGCCCTCAGCCCAGATATTATTTCTTTTCTTTAGCCCACTGATTTAATTAAGTCGGTGTAGAGGGTCGGATCCTCTTGACTTGGTTCGTGTTAACACACATCATATGTATGACATTGTCAAATGCGAGTTTATTCTTTTAGTGCTCCAATCTGAAGTGAGTGAAGAACACTCAGCAACCAATGAATGAGTTGTTTTGGATGCATGGACAAGTGAATATTACATTCCATTTAACTAGAGCTCCTATAAAAGGAATTTTTGAGAAATTAGGATTGTTTATTCCAGTCCAGTGAAGGATATTTGTTGTGATTCTTTTCGTCTCGCATGGTGATATTGTATATTTTGACGTATAAATTGCAGGGAAAGAGGTGCGAGAGCACTTGAAGAAAGATTGGCAGCTGAGCTTTTGGCTGCTGGAAAGAAGGGTGAAGAATCAGAACGAGATGTGAATGATAATGTGTAGAAGTTGGTCTATAATATATCATATCTAACGCGTTTTCTTGTGCGATAGAAACTAGAAGTTTGTGCACATTTTTGGCTGTGTACTCTTTTGGATTCTCTTCGTTAATGTACATTTTTCTCGTTTCCAATTTCCACTACCTTTAATATATGTCGCCATTTTTGTTCAAATCTCCAATGAAGAAGATCTGAACTAAGAACACAAGACAGAAAATGAAATTCTCTACTGTATGCAAGAATGAAGAATGTATCTTTACCATAAGCTATATAAAGGAAAAAAGATTACTAAAAGTGCATTACATTAAACTATAGATGTATTGAGATAACTATATATTCACAAGGCTTGAACTCTTCCGATCCATTTCTATTATAGAAGATGAAGCAGCCTAATAACGCAGAGTTGAGTTGAAGGACCCGTTTGGCTCCAAAATACTTAGGAAAACATTTGGGGAGAACTTTGGAAAAACTTGAGAAGTGGTGTTTGGTCATATATTTGTCAAGTATCCCAAGTTTTCAAATGATGGGAAAAAAAACTGGTTATTTGAGTCAAGTTCAAATATTCGGGAATTTTAAAAAATTCAAAAATTATCTCATACTTTAATATTTTATAAAAAAAACACCCGTTGTTTATTAGTTCCAATTTATATTTGTTACTATCTCCTTCAGTAAAGTTTGAGTTCTAATTTGAGTGATGAAATTAAGAAAAATGAACAATTTGTGTTTAATGAGTTACTATAACTGAATCATTGACAAGTTTAAGTATGAGATTAATATACTGTCTTTCCTTTTAATTATTTATTTTCAAAACTAGCCTTACTCTTTCATGAAAAGTTGTGACGATTCTAAAATGTTGTGACTATATCAAGAGTGTATAATTTTTATGAAAAATTGAGACTTCTATGAAAAATTGTGACTTTTATGAATGTTGTGACCTTCCAAAGGGTTATAACTTTTTCAAAGAGTTGTGACTTTTCCGATAAGGCATTATAAACATTTGTTCATGCTACTCTTTTTATTCTCTATAAATTGAGACATTTCCTCTCATTTTAAAACAACGAAAATTCTACATTACTTCTTTTTCTTCTTCTTCTTCTTCTTCTTCTTCTTCTTCTTCTTCTTCTTCTGCTTCTGCTTCTTTTGCGCAATTAAATATTTGTGTACTTCGTTTCTGGCATATTGACACCATTATTTTTGTAATAATACACTGGTGAATAGAATCGTTCCATCCTGAGAAGATCTATTCCTTTAAACTCAGGTACTAGAGGAGAATAATTTCCTTAAGAGGACATTATGCATTCAATGGGTTCAATTTTTCCCTTTCTGTTCATTTTGTTGTTACAGATCCTCATATGTTTTTTTTACAGTCATTAAATTATACGTATGATATTAATTATTATTTTAGTACATGTTTTAAACTTTGTTATTTATATTTTTGCAAAATTATTGTTATAATTATTTGTTGGTACAAATTATATAGCACATTAAATGAGTATTCACACAAGTTTTCTCTATTGGAATTGTTGAAGGTATAATGAAAAATATTCCTTGAAGACAATATTTAAATTTGGTATGTCATTATAAGAACATAAAAACCTTAAAAACGTTATCGCACCTTGATGTGTGAAGTGAACTAGAAAAAGAAAACAAGAGTTAATCAACTTTTGAAATTGCTTCAAGGATGTGTCAACCTATAGAGGACTATGACTAGACTAGAGTCTCTATTATTCCCAAAGACAATATGGATTGCAAGTTATAAATATTTTTCTTGAAGTAATAAATCTGCTTCTCGACACTACGATTGGAATAGAATTGTAGTTTCAAATTAAACTTCACTACTCTGATATGTTAATTTTTTTTATGTTTTCTGTAATATTTTTTCTTTTCAAGTATATATATAAGAACTTGAATTGTTGTCGATATATTCTCCTTTAGTTTTTCATTTTAACAAATATTTATGATACATTTAAATGGACAAGTTTAAAAAGATATATGTAATGCAAAATGTAGGGCTGAAATTTCAGTAAGTAAGAATTAGAATTTTTTGTCACTTTTTTAGCCCTTTAAAATTTATAGCAATTATTAACTTATTAGAAAATTTAATGTCTGAGGCAGATATGCATTTGATTTCCAAAAATATCAATTAGTAACACTTTCAGGAGCAAAAGAAAAAATTATAAAATCAAATTAAAGATATTTCACGATATTAAACTTTTTCACGCGAGGCGCGGGTAATTTTCTTATTATATATATAAAAGAGAACCCCATACCCGCCTATGTGACGCCACCACAGATCAGGATTGCCTTTTGATTTATTTTATTTTCAAAACTAGTCTTCGTCTTTCATGAAAAGTTATGACTTTTATGAAAAGTTGCGACTTATATGAAAGGTTGTGACCTTTCCGACAAGACACAATAAACATTTGTTCACACTATTTTTTGTTGTCTATAAATAGAGAAATTTCCTCTCATTTTAAAACAAAAAATTGACTTCTCTTCTAGCCAATTAAATAACTGAGTACTTTTGCTCCTGTTAAATGACTATACAGTTCTCCATCCAAGTGTCTTTCTCTGTCTTGTTTTATACACTTCGTTTTATACAATTCGCTTCAACTGTATATGTATAGCGAATTATACAGTGTTCTATGTTTGCTATGGAACGCAATTATGCAAACTTTGATATAGCATACAAATATGAATTTTTTATTTGCTATATGTGAAAGTTGCCCTTTAAAGTTCTCAAACCTACTTCACCAACTGATCAGAAATAATCCAGGGCAACTATCGAGAGAGGTAAAAATAGTAATTTTACAAAAATTTACAAAAATGACCTTCCGGGTCATTACAAAAATGCACAGATGTGATAATTTATATTAACAATACACATTAACTCGCAGATTGCATACCCACAACATATACGTCAAAACTTTAATGTATCAAGTTCTAATCAGTAATGTATCATTACTTATCGGTCAATATACAAATTCATGAATGATAAAACAATGATTAACGCAAACGAATATGTGTTGCATACTTTTTGTTATCAATCTTTTAACTCAAAAATCAAAGTTATGGCAAATAAATATTACTAATTTTGCTCACGTTAATCATAAAATAACAACTTTTGATTGCCTTCATATTTGAGATTTGTCGTCATACTGGTAAGCAACCACCAACACAAAAACAAAGGTACCAAGAAAGTTGTCAAAGAAACTCAGACCTCTTTGTCAATCATAGTGACAATTGTGTAGAATTCAAAGAACTCAAAAGCTACGATCTTTGATTTTTTCTTCCTTTGAGAGTGTCAGTCAAAAATCAAATATTCATTGTGTATCTTCTCAAATTTTCAACAAAAGTTTTGAATCCTACTTAAAAATAATTTCGTTGAAATAGAGACAAAGATGAACATGATTTTGGATTTTTAATTGATTTGTTGTTTTAGAATTTAGTTTCTCTGATCGACACATTAAAGAGGAATTGAATAGCATAAATTATGAGATTTTAATATGATTTTCTCTTTTGTTTTTCTTTTTAAGCGTAACAACCACATTTATAATGCATCAAAATTAATGTATTTTGACAACCAATTATGTACCCGAATGACTAATATTTTAAGAAATTTTTATAAAATAGAAAAAAAAATAGGGATATGATATAATTTAGATTTTACCTTATGAGATTTATCTAAGCTATACTAAAAAAAAATATAACATCTCTATTGATAGAACTTTAATTCAATAAAAAGGTACAATTGAACATGAGTTATAATGTACTACTCTTATTGAAGTAATAATTAATTTGATTGGTGAGAGTAACGATTCTATCCTATATGAATATTTAAAAGTTGGTTAGAGTAAGAATATGAACTAAAAAAAAAAAATTAAATATGAAATAAATAGTTGATAGATATAAAATGGTGAGCCGTATTATTTTTACAAAATATAAGCCAATAGATAATTTTTAGTATTTGGAAAATGTAAAATCGTGAGATTGAAATTCTCAAATCAAGATTTGGGATATCATCTCATGATTCAAATCATGAGATTTAACTTCCTATCTAAACCTGATTTTATCTCATAATTTTAAATTATAAAATAAAATTGCATGTTCAAACGCCTAGTTCAATAGACAAAAATAAATGAAGTAAGAAAAACCAACTGAAATGTATGAAAAGTTAATTTTACTTGCTAATATTAGTACATTCATGGAAAATGATATGATTCAAAGATACAAATTTCTGAACTTCACTAAAATTCTAAGCTATAATATAATTCATAGGCAAGTCTTGCCATAGTCTAAGGACATGAGATAGTTGAGACTAGCTCCTTGTGAACTTTTAATGAATTCTGTGTTTGACTTCAAGAATTCTACTAATCCTGGCAACCAAATAGCATCACGTACATGCTTCAAGGTTAGAGTATGCATCAAAATTTTCCCCATACATGAGATCTCAACCTGGTAAAAAAGAAGAAAATAATATTATTGCTTCACAAAAGTATATGAAGTGTTTTATTTCTTTATAATTAATTAACAGTGATATTTTACACGGGAATTGACTATTTTACGTGTGATTGGATGTGTCCGTGCGTATGTGAAAGCATATGATTAATTTTTATCTAATTATATTTTAAAAAATTAATTTTAGGCGCATAAGAACACTGAGTTGTTAAAAGTGTCATAATTTAATTCTTATGCTAAAAACACTATAACATCAATATAACAGTCGTTATTGAGGCTTTTTTTAGCGACAAACATGAGCATTAATGAATGAAATATTTGGTTGCTAATCGAAGGTTTAACGACCGGATTCTCAATTCGATCGATAATTTTGGGGGATCGTTTAATAGAGTGTATAAGAATAATATAAATTATATTGCATTAATATGCTTGTACTAGTTATGTTTGCAGCAATTATGCTGAGATTATTCTTGTGCAAATTTTAGTTTGGTTATTAAAAACAACATGCATTGCATAATTATTTTTTAAAAATATTTAGTTGTTTATAAAAATACTCTCCACATATATGGTGGGAGGATGTGAAAAAGGTTTTGAGGAACAATTATATCTTTAACCATGTTAATGCATGTATTAGTATCCATTGCTTTACTAATGCATAAAATCTTTAATGCTTACATATATACACATGATAGAGTATATTACTAGGTAATGTAAGCATTAGTTTTACATAGAATAAAATAGTGTACCTAACAAAGTATTAGTTATACACAAAATTAATTAATGCATACATTATTTTCCTCAATATACACTGCCAAGTGACCTGTTAATGTTAGGGCTAATAGTGATCGATAATGATTAAGTTTCTTTGATCGTTAGTAGCTTAAAGGAAACAATATAATCAGAGGTGGACCTACGTGATGAAGTAGGATTATGTGCAACCATTAAGTTCCAAAGAAGATTCTATGTATATATACCTTAAAATGTGAACATATATTTTATTATGCATCCTAATTCTGAAAAGTAAGTTGGGTGCAAGGTGTCAAGATCATTGCTTAGATATACCCATCAAACTCAGATATTAGTTGTTGGATATTTCATATGATAAGACACAATCGATTTCTCATAACTTGAACTTCAATATTAAAAGGTAAAGACCCGTATCAATCTTATAATTCGTATACATGATTTTCGTACCTTCACACTCTAATAACTATCTCTTAGTTCTCACTCACATGTTGTTGACTTACCATTTTAAGTTCTCTCTTACAACTCAAATGGTCATCTTTGTGGGTGGTAAAGGAAAAATTAATTTTAAAAAATTTGGACTTCTTTAGATTTTTTTTTTTTAGAAATATTACTTCATTTCTCTACAACTCTTGGATGAAGTAGATACTTCTTTAAAATGTCTTATATATTAATTTAGTTGGGAATGAATTCTTTATTATGCTTAACTCTTGTTCAGATGATAAACAACAACAAGAGTCAAATGCCTTTACTAAGGATCAAAATGACAAGACAATTTTTTTGGTTAGCTAATTGGAATGCCTAATTGTTTAGCTTGGCCTTTCCTTTATTAAAGGATAAAAAAAGTTGTTGCAATTAATAATCAGATATAATTATACTCTTCCTACCTCATTTATAACATTGTCACACACGATTTGGGAACTCTTGTAATAAAAAGATTCTCAAGTAGTAATTATTTTGGGATAATATAATATTTTTGGTTAAAATTATATTTCTTTTGCTTAAGTTTATGCGATTCACTTTTTTTTTAGTTAATATTTTTTAAAAAAATACAATTTTTATGGTAAATAATAAATTTAAATTTAAAATGTCTATTTTATCCTTAATGAAAAGAATAATCACATATATATCTATCACCACAAATTTTAAAAGTCACTCTATCTATTTTAAACTCGGTTACCAATTATTCCTGAATTAGATCAGATTTTAGGTTAATATTAAGAAAATAATTCATCGATGCCCTAAAAATGAGGTTTTCTTATGAAATTTATTACATTTAAGTTTGAATTCTGTTTACGTAATTAGTTTTCAAACATCAACAAAAATTTTGACGAAACACTAATAATTTTTTTAAAAAAATTATTGATGTTCAAATCAAACAGATTAGTTAGACTCAAAAGATAATGTAATATGTATATATTTTTCTTTATCTCTCTATATATTAGTAATAAATAATGTGATCCAAACAAATATATGTAGGGCCTTAAGGATGCATCATAGTGTAAAAGAAGTTACTACTACTCTACTAAGTGTACTGGTTAAGGTTCTTAATTGTTGTAATACTAATATAGTATGCAAACAATGAATAATTATTGGAAATCAAAAGTTGATAAGAGAGAGAGTTGTAGGAAATGCAATTATTTGTTGGTATCTTTTACCCAAAATGAAGTAACATAAATCTATGATACGAAGCAAAGTCAGAAATGACCCAACAGACAATCATTATACTACTAATCATTATTCATGTTTATCCATGCAACTCTCAATATAATTATTACTCCCTCAATCCCTTTTCACAAGTTTGTTTGATTTTATAAGGAATGTAATTACCATAGAAAGAAGGATATTAGAAATTTGTATCTAAAACATAAAAAATGTTTTTGTTGTTAAAGATATATCATTTTAATAGCGATTCAATAGATATTTTACAATTAAATTATTATTTTAATTTATATAATTTAGTTTGACTTAACAAGAAAGAAAAAAAGAACTTTGAAATTTGTTTCTAAAATAAGTCATATTTATTTGTGTAGCTGTAAATTATTTTATTAAGGATAGATTTGATAGATATTTTAAAATTAAATTATTACTAAATGTGGAAATATGTCGCTCTTTTTTGAGGTGTCAGCGGTGGTTGTAGTAATAAATATCAGGATTGTCATTAAGGGGTGTGTCAATGGTTGTATCAATAAAAAATATATAATTATGGCTAGTAGGATTAGAGCACACAACCTTGATGAATTTTCACTAACGCCTTAACAATTAGATTTTAACTTTTGTCGATAAGTATTAATACTTGTATATAATTAATATTTGACCTTTATGCACAATATAATTTTCTGACAAAGTGATGTTGCTTGACACCCCTCGAGTAAGGGTGAGTCCGCTCCTGCTTTTTGAGATAAATCATATAAATTGTAACAGGAGTACAAAATAAACTAACTGTAAGAAAACGTAAATCATATAAACTAAAACAGACACTAACCTCAGCTTGGTTGGAGAGACCAAGCTTTGTAACCAGGTAGGTTTTAAGCATGAAGACTGTCACCTTCTCGTCTCTTTTCACATCACACCACACCATATATAAGAAAAATAATTAAAAAGAAAAGTAAGTGACCCTTTCTTTCTTTCAACAACACCATCATTAATAAACTGAAAATATTATGTGATGCAGACGTTTGACAACATCTTTTCTATACATGGATAGATAGATATGGATCCATCACACAAATTAATTTTTAGTCAAACCAGCTTTTACATACGAATTATAAATTGAGGGCTTAGTTACATCACAAGGATTATATTCTAACGAAATGATTGTCTGTTTACATACAATGATATATGCCCTAAGTTACATGCATTACTATGGCTTGTAAATTGGAGTAATATTTTGAAACTTTCCTAGTATTAATATATATTCACCTAATTTATCCACATATTATGTCATACTAAGTGAGGATTATATGATCCTCACATAAAAAGAAATTGATCCGTACATAGTTTAAGGGGGTTAAACAACAAAAAAAAATTAAGTTCAAAGGGACAATAAAACGTCTGCATAAGTTAGGTGTGTAACTGATAATTTATTATAGGTCAAGGATTTTTATACCTTATCCACGTTAATTAATTTAAGATTGTTAAAGTTCGCTTTTAGTTATTTAAATAGTTTTTAGTAAAATAAGTTATTTAATTTAAGATAAAGTTGAAATTTAAATATTAGTTAGACTGTTTTAGCTATCGAGATATATTAGGATTTTCTAAATTCTAAATTATGCGCTATTTGATGTTGACTATTTAAAGCCTCTAAATACTTAATAAAATTACTAAAACTTATTACAAGTCATTTTAATCTATTGAAAGATATTTCAATTAAAATTTTGTAGCCGCATTGACAAATAAAACACCAGCAAAAGATTAATATTAAGACCCACAATCGTTGGTGTTTGTTTTCCAAAGAAAATAATGAAAGTCAAGCTATCACATAAAGTTATTTAGTACTCTAATAGGAGTACTTGATTATTGAAACGGTTGAATTCAATTTTAATTGTCATGTTATATATTTCAAAATTCAATTAGATTATATTGGTTTGATATTTAAACTAAAAGTTTAGATATACATTCAAAAACTAAATAAAAAGTATAATAAATTACAATTTTTTGGATATCAATATGATAAAAAATATACTATAAAATATTGATAAAATTTCTTATCATTTAACTCTAAGAAAACCATTATAATTTAAGAAACATAGAGTACAAGATATATATTATGTATTTACGGTATATGTTAGGAAAAACTTTTTAAATGTGCGCTAATTAATTACTGATGTGACATTGATTATATTTGTATACTAATTAAATGTGTGACAATATATATAATACCATGGCTTATGAATAATTATTCACACAACTTTATTTTAATTGATCAAATTATATCAACGTTTAAATTTATATATATATATATATATATGTGTGTGTGTGTTATGCACGTATAATAACCATATATGGAGAACTTACTTGACTCTTATAAACGTTTTTGGAAGCTGAGGTAGAAATTCTCCTTTCCTATCATTATTAACAAACAATGAAAATGTTAAAAGTATGAAGAAAATGAAAATTTGTGCAAAAGAGTTAAAAGTGGTTACCGATTAACTGAGGAACGTAAAGAGAACCAAATTCCTGGTGGGGAATAATGTGGAATTGAGGTATTAGTGCATACAACAAGTGCAGATGAAGATGAAGACGAAGACGAAGATCCCAAATGATTATTTCTAACCACCATTTTCATATCATCATCATCACCCGATCCTAAACCTAACCCTAATCCTAACCCTAACCTTAGCTCTAGTTCCTCTTGACCTTGTTGCTCTTTTAATACATCAAAATGACCTCTTCTTTCAATAGCTGATCCACATGACTCCATACCTAATTAAAGCCCTTTCTTGCAAGTATATTATTACAACATATAAAATAAAAAGGAAGAAGTAGAATAAGAATAGACTATATTACATTATTGACTTTTATATGTGCCTAACTAAGCTTCAGTGGAAAGAATAGGAATTGTGGGAGGACAAAGTTATCTCCTAATCACCAGCAGCAACTTTATTTAAAAAGGAAACCTACTTTTCTTTCTCAAAGAACCCACAACAATAGGTAGTAGTCCTGTTTCGTCATTCCATCTCAACTTATGTGATACATTCATTCATTTTAATTAACTTATTGTTAAAAAAACACTTTTTCATATTTTAACATTCGTTTTAATTCTTTTCATACTCATTAAAAAAATAGTAAATATTAACGATATAATTAGTAGTTTGAAACAGTGATCAACTTTGGTCTTGAATTCATTAAAGGACAACTAAAAATGGAATGGAGAGGTATTCTATTTGTATTTAAAAAAATCTCTTCTCTAATTGGACATTTAGGGTGTGTTTGGTACGAAGGAAAATGTTTTTCTAGAAAATGTTTTCCTGGAAAACAAGTAGATATTGGACTTATATTCTCATGTTTAATTGTTGAGTAGAAAATATTTTTCAGAAATGATTTTTAGAGTTTGATTTATCAATGAAAAATGTTTTTGAGAGACATCTTTTATTTTTACTAAAGTAGAAAATAATTTATGAAATTAAAAATATTTTTAAAAAACAATTTTTATTTGGGGTGGTGGTGAGGGGTGAGGGTGGGATGGGGTAAGAGTGAAAAAATAAAAATGTGAACTTTATTGTATTTTTCAAAAACAAATTTAATTTTTGGGGTAAGAGTTTAAAAATAAAAATTTGAAGTTGAAAATATTTTTAAAAAGCAAAATTATTTCTTTTGGGGAGGGGATGGGGTTGGAGGGGGGGGGCTGGCCGGTGGGTGGTGAGTGGGGGTCAGGGATCGGGTAAAAAAAATTAAAATTGATTTTTTTTTTATTTTTATAATTGTTGTTTTTCTAAAAAAAATTAATTTAAAATTGGAGGAGAGTTTTGAAAAATGTTTTCCTTAATTTTTGAAGGAAAATCATTTTCCTTAATTTTGATGAAAACGAGTTGATTTGGATAACATTTTCCAAAACATTTGTCCCAACCAAACATACAAAAAATATTTTCCTTCATACCAAACGCACTCTTAATCACAAAAATTCACGTGACACGTTTGAAGTATAACAATCACAAAATAGAAAAATATTTCATTTAAAAAAAATAAACTCAGTCCCAGTCAAATTAATACAAATAAATAAAAATGATGGGAGTATATATTTTTTTCTTATTATTATTTTTAGGAGTTGTTTGGTGTGATGTACAAAATATAATAATTTTAAGAATAATATACAGAATTTTTTACCGTGTGTTTGATTAGAAGTATTAGGCAGTTTAAAATTATTTATGCTACTTCGTGACAATTTGGATTAAATTTATTTTTTGGTTTTATTTTGAATTTTAAGCACTCTATTAAATTTTGTAGGTGTTTGGAAAGATTATAAAGTGTTTTTAAGCACCCATTTTTACGTCAAAAAAGTTTTCAAACAAGTCAAGTAAAAAGTAATGTATCATCTCTTTTAACTTTGACTTGTAAGTTAAGTATACTTTATAATCTTATCCAAAAAAAAAAAAGCTCTTACATCATGATATGATAAATTATCTCATATATATATATATATATAATATATATATATATATATAATATATATATATATAAAATAATTTACGTCGATATTATAAATTTTTGATTAACTTGTTTCCAATCAATTAGTGACCGAAGAGGATTCTTAGGATTAACAAAAAGTTAAAGACATTGAATCGTAGAAGGGATATCTCTGTGTTGTATATTCCATTTAATCCATAAATACATTATTGTAACTTTTTAAATAGCTTAAAATAAGTGAAAATTTTAAAATTCAAGAAACTTATTGAGTTCTTATCCTCATATATATCATTCTTTTAAAGTAAGGTTCTTAACTATTATTTTGCATTTTATAGAAGAATAGTTTAGAAGTAACAAAAAGATAGTGCGGTGGAGTGTTAGATTTTTATTTTATTTCCTTAAGTATTTTTCTTAAAAAGTATCTCAATTCTCAAAACTTCTCTTAGTACCGGTTTGGAAACTCCTCAAGTAATTAAAATTGATATAATTACTGGAGCAGTAATTACCAGCTTAATAAGTATGCTGATTTGTTTGTTTGCCACAATATAATTACAAAAGTATTGTTTGGATGTACAATTAAAATTATAAGATTATATTAAATTTTAAAAATAAAAATTAATTATTTAAAATTTGCATTATTAGACAAATAAGAAACTTCATAAATGATAGTAAATTAAATATTAAAGATATGTATTATATATCTTTGAATAAATGTATATTCTTAACTAATATTATGAAAAAATAATTTATTTATATTTTAAAATTAGTATATTTTAATTGATTTAATTATAAAAACTAAAAGTACAATTTTTTTCTAGTTTAATGAAATGCATGATTGACAAATAAATAAATACTACAAAAAATGTCATAGATTATTAAAATATTTTTAACTAAAAATAAATGACTTACAATGTGAAGTATCAAGTCAATACTACTAAAACAAACGAAACAGATAACATAACACAAGTTCTAAATTCAATACAAATTAGTCTAATATCAAATTTCAACATAATATACATAAAAATGATTCAAAATATATATAAAAATGTAAGCATGTAACCTTACACAATAATGAAATCTACTTTAATTTTACAAATTAGAATATTATCAAAACTATGCCAATAAAAAAAAAAAGCAGGACATAAAATAGATAATATGAAAAATTGCATGAAATCACATGAAGTATAGGTTGAGAATGAGAAGGAATAAAAAATAAAAAATAAAAATAAAAATAAATTTTTAGAATACGAAAAATAAAAAAGAATTTCAAATAATAAAAACAAAAATTAAATTAAAACAAAAAAAATAAATTAAAAATTAATCAGCTTATAATTGCACATTATAATACAAGAGTAATTTAGAATCCTCTGTGAAAATAATAAGTGGAATTACCCTTGTTAATTATATTAAATTTTTTTATGACCAAATAGTTATTTGACCAACCAAACATGTCAGACTATATAATTACACACAATTATACTAAACTCAATTAGCAGGATAGTTTTTCAAATGGAACCTTAATTAATATGGATCAAAGAAAGTATTATATAGTGATATAATCATGCTCTTTACCGAGGCATAATGGTCCTCCTGTCTTTCCCTTTTTCTGAACTTGGTTTTCTTGTTGTCGTTGCATTTGAACAGTAAGAAAGTGGGTAGGGATTATGATGATGTTGTTTGATTTGTAGTAGTTACTAGGGTGTACGGCTGGTATATATGATATATAATGAAATGTCATATGTATAGTGAAATTTTTTATATTATAATTTTGGCATTATGATATTTGGTACTATCTATAATATTTATTTTATATTTTTACGTATATATTGATATTTGATAATTAAACATAACATTAAAAACACTAAATACCATATATATATATATATATATATATATATATATATATATATATATATATATATTATATATATATATATATATATATATATATATACTAAATACCATATATATATATAACACTAACAAATATGTTGTATGTAATATGGAGGAAAATGTTTTATTTAGAAACTCTTATATATTTTTTTTGTATATTGTGTATTCCTACGTATTGAAAAATAACTAGTAACATTGTTATTTATAAAAGTAAAAATCAAATCAAACTAGTATGGGGTGTCACTCTAACTAACAGATTCTAATTAAACATAAATAACAAATCTTAATAAATTTAAGAGTACTATTCCAACTTTGAATAATTATTTCCAATATTCAAAGTTGTATCTCCTGTCTCTTTTTTCTTATCATTGTTGTTTCATTGGAGTATTTCTTTTTAATCTTTAATTGTTGTAATACTTCTCTTCAATCTTTCAATTGTTGAAGTATTTTTTTCTTCAATTTTCATTTGTTTATTTTTTTTAGTTGTGCTGGAGTACTTTCTCTACAACTTCCAAGTATTAGAGCATCTTCTCTCTAATTCACAATCTATTTTTGCTTGGTTGTATTGGAACTCTTCTCTCCAACTTTTAAGTATTTGAGCATTTTTTCTCCAACTCAAGCGATTTTTCTCTTGATTATGCTGAAACATTTCTCTTCAATTTTCAAGGTAGATGTCCTTCCCACCAACGTCAACTCTTAATTTTCTGGTGTTGGATGCCTTTTCCACCAACTTATTTTCTTTTTTCTTTTTTATTTTTTATTTTGGTGTTTGAGCATTTTCTCCCCAATTTCTAGATGATTTTACCAATTTTCTTTTTACTCTCCAACTTTTAATCTAGATAAAAAAAATTACTCTTAAACTGTTTTTTTATTTTAAATCTGTAATATTTTTATAAGTCTTTTCTCTTAGCACTATTTCATGCATATATTGTTAGGTAGTGGAGCCTGATTAATTTTAGGTTTTCCTATTTATTTTCTATTTTAGGTTTTCCTATTTATTTTCTATTTTAGGTTTTCCTATTTATTCTCTGTAACCAAAAATACTCTGATTTATTAATATAATATATATACCTCACCGCCGTAGAAGTTTACTCACGGGGTTTTACCACGAAATATTGGGTTTTCTCTCTCTCTCTCTCTCTAGATTTCTCATATCTTTCTCTTGAAAGTTCTTGTGTTCTTCATTCATCTAGTGTGTGTGCGTGAATTCGATCCTAACAACTGGTATCAGAGCTAAGGAGATTCAACACGATCATTGAAGATGGATAGTTCAAAGCTTGGAATCGAGAAGTTTGATGGATCCGATTTCAGTTTCTGGAAGATGTAGATCGAAGATAATCTGTACCAGAAAGATCTTCACGAACCGTTGACCGGGGTGAAGCCGGAATCCATGACGGAGGAGAAGTGGAAACTCAAGGATCTCCAGGCTCTAGGGTTGATCCGGTTGACTTTGTCAAGAAATGTGGCGTTCAACATCGTGAAGGAGAAGACTACGTTCGGTCTATTGAAGGCACTGTCAAACATGTATGAAAAACCATCGGCTATGAACAAGGTATATTTAATGCGTAGATTGTTCAATTTACAGATGTCTGAGAATGGATCCGTTTTTTTATCATATAAACGAGTTCAATATGATTGTGAGTCAGCTCAATTCTGTGGATATTAATTTTGAAGATGAAATTAAGGCGTTGATTCTGATGTCATCTCTGTCCGAGTCTTGGGATACTGTTGTTGTTGCGATTAGAAGTTCCCGTGGATCTGAGAAACTGAAGTTTGATGAAATCCGTGATGTTGTTCTTAGCGAAAGTATTCGCAAACGAGAAGTGGGAGATTCATCGGGCAGTGCTCTCAGCGTTGATCGAAGGGGGAGAAGTAAGACGAAAGGCCAAAATCAACATGGTCGATCAAAATCAAAGAATCGAGGAAAATCACTGAACAGATCAAACGTGACTTGTTGAAACTGTGGAGAAAAAGGACACATTCGGACAAACTGTACAAAGCCAAAGAAGAAACAGAATCAAAAATTTGGAGATGACAATGATTCTGTAAATTCAGCAGAGGACATTGGGGATGCTCTAATCCTTAGTGTGAACAACCTAGTTGAATCATGGATTTTGGATTATGGTGCATCTTTCCATTCGTCTCCAAGCAAGGAGTTGTTCCAAAATTTTAAATCTGGAAATTTTGTAAAAGTATATCTTGTTGACAATAAAGCCTTAGAGATTGAAGGAAAGGGGGATGTTTGCATAAAGACCACCTCGGGAAACCAGTGGACATTGAAGGATGTCAGATATATTCCTGAGATCAAGAAAAATCTGATCTCTATTGGTCAGTTGGATAGCACGGGATATGCAGCAGAGTTTGGGAAAGGTTCGTGGAAGATCGTGAAAGGTGCTATGGTAGTAGCTCGTGGCACCAAATCTGGAACCTTGTACACTACTGCGGGTGTATAAACATGGTCGCTGTTGCTGAAGGTGCTTCCGGTTCATGTCTGTGGCACAACAGACTTGGACACATGAGTACTAAAGGAATGAAGATGCTGGTTGCAAAAGGAGCATTAGAGGGTGAAGTCTGTTGATATGGGTCTTTGCGAGAGCTGTGTGTTATGGGCAAACAGAAAAGAGTAAGCTTCACAAAGACTCCTAGGGAGCCAAAGAAAGTGCGGTTGGAAATGGTCCATACAGATGTTTGGGGACCATCTCCAGTATCATCACTTGGAGGATCCAGATTCTATGTTACCTTCATTGATGATTTCAGCAGGAAGGTATGGGTTTACTTCTTGAAGCATAAGTCAGATGTGTTTGCAACTTTCAAGAAGTGGAAAGCTGAAGTTGAGAATCAGACCGGTTTGAAAGTCAAATGCCTAAGGTCTGACAATGGAGGAGAGTATGACAAATCAGAGTTCAAGGCATTCTGTGCAACTGAGGGAATCAGATTGATGAGAACAGAGCCTGGTAAGGCAAGGCAGAATGGAATGCTGAGGAGAGGATGAACAGAACATTGAATGAGCGTGCAAGGAGTATGAGGATACACTGTGGGCTGCCCAAAACACTTTGGCGGATGCTGTGAACACAGCTGCATACTTGATCAACAGGGACCATCAGTCCTTTAGGGTTCAAGATTCCAGGAGGTGTGGACAGGAAAAGAACTCAAGTACTCACACTTGAGGACTTTTGGTTGCACTGCTTATGTTCATGTTGATCCAGAAAAGAGAGACAAGCTTGACGCCAAGGCTGTGAAGTGTTATTTCATAGGATATGTTCTGATTTGTTTGGTTACAGGTTTTGGGATGACAAGAATAGAAAGATCCTGAGACATTGTGACGTGACATTTGATGAGTCTGTCCTGTACAAGGACAGAGACCAGAAGGTTCTAGAGATTACAAAGCAAGTGGGAGTTGAGGTTGAGTTGGAGAAGAGTAACCCCAGAGATGTCGAAGCAGATACTCAACCAACTCCTACTGAAGAATCTGAAGTGGAGCAAGTTACGCCTGAGCAGGTGTTAAGGAGATCATCCAGATCCATCAGGGCACCAGATAGGTATTCACCTTCATTACACTATCTATTGCTAACTGATGAGGGGGAACCAGAGTCTTTTGATGAGGCCCTACAGGTGGAGGATTCGATCAAGTGGGAGCAAGCCATGGATGATGAGATGAGGTCACTTGAGAAGAACGACACATGGGTATTCACTGAGCTACCTGCAGGGAAGAGAGCTTTGCTGAACAAGTGGGTGTTCAGAATCAAGACTGAACCGGATGGCAAAAGAAGGTTCAAGGCTCGTTTAGTGGTTAAAGGATATTCACAAAGGAAAGGTATTGATTATGTTGAAATATTCTCTCCTGTTGTGAAGTTAACCTCTATTCGAATTCTTGAGTATTGTTGCATCGGAAAATTTGCATCTAGAGCAAATGGATGTAAAAACACGCATTTTTACATGGAGATCTGGACAAAGAGATCTATATGCAGCAACCGGAAGGATTTGTGGTTCCAGGCAAGGAACACATGGTGTGCAAGCTCACTAGGAGCTTGTATGGACTAAAGCAAGCGCCAAGGCAGTGGTACAAGAACTTTGACTCCTTCATGACCAAGAGTGGATTCTGCAAAATGAAATGAAAAGGTCCTTGTGTTACTTCAAGAAATACACTGATTCATATGTCTTTCTACTCTTGTATGTAGATGATATGTTGATTGCAGGATCTAGTATGAGGGAGATTAACCAATCTGAAGACAAGGTTGTCTGCCAGCATTTGAGATGAAAGATTTGGGTCCAACAAACAGATTTTGGGGATGAGAAGATTCTCGGGATAGATCTGCTGGCACTTTAAATCTATCTCAGGAGTTGTACATTGAAAAGGTTCTGAGCAGATTCAGGGTTAATGATGCTAACTCAGGACTACTCCATGGCAAATCACTTTAAATTGTCAAAGGAGTAGTCACCCAAGACTGCCGAGGAGCGTGATCACATATGACATTGTTCCATATGCTTCAGCAGTTGGTAGTTTGATGTATGGCTATGGTCTGCACTAGATCAAATATAGCACATGCAGTGGGAGTTGTTAGCAGGTACATGGCGAACCTTGGGAAAGCATTGGGAAGCTGTGAAGTGGCTTCTGAGATATCTGAGAGGTACATCCAGTACTTTACTTTGTTTTGGCAAAGGCAGGTGACTTTACAGGGTTTTGTGGATGCTGATCTTGGTGGGGATGTGACTCGAGCAAGAGTACATCCGGGTACATTTTAACCATAGGTGGAACAGCAGTGAGTTGGATGTCCAAGCTTCAGAAGTGTGTTTCTCTTTCATCTACTGAAGCTGAGTATGTGGCAATAGCTGAAGTTGGGAAAGAGATGATATGGCTGGCAGATTATCTTGAGGAATTGGGCAAGAAGCAGAGCGAGAAGATTCTTTACTCAGATAGCCAGAGTGTCATACAGTTGGTGAAAAATCCAGTCTATCATTCGAAGACAAAGCACATCAGAAGGCGATACCATTTCCACTCGCAGGGGCAGTGGAGGATGGTGATATGTGCTTGGAGAAGATAGAGGGTGCAAAGAACCCGGGTAGACATGTTGACGAAATGTGTTGATGTGTTGGGAAACTAGGTTATGTAAAACCTCGGTTGGTCTTCTGTAGTTGTGCTACAGATGTTGATATGAAGAGATTTTTTTTGAGAATGTATTTTTTGGATCACTGAGTCAGTCTCCAAGTGGGAGAATTGTTAGGTAGTGGAGCCTGATTAATTTTAGGTTTTCATATTTATTCTCTATTTTAGGTTTTCTTATTTATTCTCTATTTTAGGCTTTCCTATTTATTCTCTGTAACCAAAAATACTCTGATTTATTAATATATATATATATACCTCACCGCTGTGGAAGTTTACTCACGGGGTTTTACCACGAAATATTGGGTTTTCTCTCTCTCTCTCTCTCTCTCTCTCTAGATTTCTCATCTCTTTCTCTTGAAAGTTCTTGTGTTCTTCATTCATCTAGTGTGTGTGCGTGAATTCGATCCTAACATATATCATTCGCCCAACGTTTTTCGACATAATCATTGGCCAGATGAGCAGCATATATGACTTATAACTGCTCGTTGACAATGGAAACTCGAAGATATTTAATCAGGATCGTAAAAACTCTGATGCAATTTGAATGAAAATATTATTTATAAACTCAAAAGTTCTTGAATCTTACTTCAAGTTTTGTCTATTCTATATACTACCTCCGTCTCATTCTATGTGGCAACATTTGACCCGACACGGAGTTTAAGAAATAATAAAGATTTTGAAATATTTACCAGATTGCCCTTCAAAAAAGTAAACTAACTTTTCTCTCCCCTCATAAATGTATTAGAGTACTATCTTTAAATTAAGTGAGACCAACAAGGGTAAAAGAGGAACTGTATCTTTAAATACTTACCATATAGAAAATGTCACATTCTTTTTTGGATTGACCAAAAAGAAAATTGTGTCACATAAAATGGGACGAGGGAGTATATTTTTAGTACATGACGTATGTTTCTATATATTTCTATGTATTGAAAATATATAGTAACTTCCATATTTATAAAAGTAAAAATCAAATTAAACTAGCACTCAGTATCACTCTAACAAACAAATCTTAATTAAACATAATATAAGTATATACCATAAACAACAAATCTTATTAATTTAGGACTTAAACTTTGAATTATTATTTCCAAAATAATATATTAGTATAAACTAAATATTTAGATGTTACAACTCTATTTTGATTAATATGACTGCTTAACAATATGTGTTGTTTGTTCTTTCTTTTGTATAATACATAAACAAGTTCTAAACTAGTTGGGTTTTTCTCCTTAGGTATTTCAACCATGCTATTTTCCTATTAAATTATTGAACCGCTTGAAATTTGTTCCTTTTAAACACCGGTGTTTGATGTGGAACCAAATTTTGTGAAGGGTATTAATAAAGGATACATATGTTGTTTTAGAGCTCATTAATTCAATTGATAGTGAAAATATTCGAGAATAATTGTGTTTACTTCAAGTCATTTGAACATATTAGAAAACAATGTGACTAACACATAGTTTGTCTTCATTTCTTCAATCAAAATCACTATAATACAAACACAATTGAAGGCATTTACAATCGAAAAGTCAATCAAAATCAACCAACAATGTTTAAAATGATCAAATTAAGGGTGGTTCAATGATTCAATAGGAGAATGACGTAATTGAGGTACCTGAGGGGAAAAATCACAAGTATAGAAATCTGTTTATGAGTTCGGCCTATATTTTTACATATGTAATGTGTCAATATGATATAATTAATTGAGATATTTTTTTAAAATTATCAAAGTCATAACTCTATTACACGAGTATATATTAGTTGAAATTAAATAAACTATAATTACCAATTCATAACAAAAAATATTGAATCATAACGAATTAAATTAATAAGGTAACAATATAATAATATTAAAAATAAAATACCAAAATTATGATACCAAACTTTCACATACTATATCATACCAACCAATGTAGCTAATTCCAGCATCCACACGCAAAGACACTGTGAAATAAACCTACTCTATCATCCACAATGATTTGGGTTCTACTTCTTACCTCAGTAGTCAGTAGTACGAATTATTCAGCCTTTCCATCGATTTACTCAAAACTCAGCCATATATAAATTATAATCAACTTCCAACTAGCACACATCAAAACAATCTTTTGAGAATTACATATTCTACTTTTACGTTTCCAAATTGTAATCATTTTTCTATTTCTGTAATCATTTCTTAACTACAACTTTGAACTAAATCAATGCTTAAGTCTAGCATTTTAAATTCAAAAAATGAGTATTTCACTAATTTATTTCAAATGTCCTAATTCCATTATATTCAACATGGTTAAAAATGTTTTTTTTGGGTATAGAATGGACAAAATGCGGACAATTAAGTCATTTCATGTGAGAGGTGGGGGCATTATGGACACTTCCTATTTATTTAATTCATGTCATAATCCTTTCTTAACAACTAAAGTTAATGTTCACTTGAACACTTGCGATTTGTTCATACAGAGATTAATAATATAGGGATAATATTATATGAATTGATAAAATAGAAAAAATGATAAATAATAGTAAAACTGAATTTTAATCATTATTATTTGAAATTCGCAATGTGTGTTTGTGGCACTTATATTCAGTGACATTTGTTTTTTTTTAAGATAATATTAACGATGTAACATTAATATTCACAATAAAAGGTAATTTATAAATAAAAAGATGGACAAATAAAATAAAATTTAAATTGTAACATAGTAGATATCTGTCACACTAAATTAAGTAGTATATATTTGATATTTTTTTTTATCTATCCTTACTAATAAACTAGTTAACATGTTTGCACTTTGCGCGATCATAACAATATTTTAGTGATAAATTTTTCTTATAAAGTAGCACATGCTAAAAAAGAAGAAATATGATTAATACTTAGGTAGAAACTTTAAAATGTTTATCATAATTGTTTCAATTTATAAGATACAATTTTTTTAATTAATTATCAAAGAATTATTATACAAATTATGTTACTTAAGTAAAAATATAAATAGTTAAGGATTTTTGTAAGTCATGAGATGGATCAACCAACTAATAAAAAAAATAACGCAACACAATACTATTTCCCTATTTATTTTTTAAAATTTAAATTAAAGTATATCTTGTTATAAAAAAACTTACAACCACAAATAGAGAAAAAACATATTCATTCGTAAAAATGTTTTACATGTAAACCTTGAATATCTGATGTGCAAATTATAGACAAAAATTTAAAATCATTATATTTTGAGAAAACTAAATGTAGAGGTAATGAAGAGAATCATAGAAAGGAGTTGAGGAGATATGTCATTTATGTAGGAAATGTGAATAGAGGAAGGTTTTTGTAATTTATGAGATGTAATGAATATTATAAAAAATTTAATTATTAAACAAATTAATTAGTGAAGAGACTAAAATCATCTTTTCAGTTGCATAATCAATTTAATTAAACAAATATCAATTTTCTCTATGTATAATT
This sequence comes from Solanum peruvianum, assembly GCA_027705065.1. Lineage (NCBI taxonomy): Eukaryota > Viridiplantae > Streptophyta > Magnoliopsida > Solanales > Solanaceae > Solanum > Solanum peruvianum. The sequence continues at coordinate 39,227 of JAKWJD010001578.1, read as the reverse complement.
ATTTTTCTATTTTAGGATTTCTTAACTTAAGAAAATATGTTCATTGCAATTGGATACTCGCAGAAGAAACTTGGTTCACTCGAATTTTTTTTATTAAATTAAAAGAATTATATGTTTTGTGAAAATTGAATCCAACAATCATATACATAGACTAAATTTTACCTAAGTGCTAATAAATACAAAACAAAAACTTAATGGAGAGGATATCATCTATTTTTGGTCAATTCAAATTCTACAAAAGAAAAAAAAATTGTTATATCATCTAAATTCGAATGAAAAGAAGCGGATGAAACTAAACAAAAGATGATGAAATCTTGATCAAGAAATTATGTCATATTAACTTGTTATGTACATAATATATATCGATGGAGTATGGATAATATTTTCAAAAGACAAAAGTTTGTACCTATGATGAAAATATCACAAAAAAATATATTTAAGCAATAAAATAGATCATGTCTCCCTTGATATAAAAATTGTGCTTTATAATATAATCTTGTTTTGAAGGGTACATATCTTGATGGATAAATTATTAATTGAAAAATTATATAATCAACAATAAATGCATCTATATATTTGTAAATTATTGAAACTTCTACTTTTTCAAATTATAATCTAACATACTCTTGATGAATCTTCCACCGCCATTAAACTTTCTTCTTCATTTTGATGACTTGTAGCAAATTACTTTTTGATAATCTCCTTAGACGAATTTACACTACCTTCAAACTTTCTTCTTCATCTTGATAAACTCTTGTTTGACTATTGTAACACAAGAATAAATTTTAAAAAATATATCTATAATTTTCATAAAGCTGAAAAATAAAAAAATAATACTAACAATATAAAGTTGGAGAAAATACAAACGAACATGCAACAACGAGATAGATGAATATTGTTTATAGATGATTGAAATTATAGGAATTAGTTACAAGGAAGTTAAGTAGACATGTTATGTAATTAGAGAATACAAATAGATGGAGGTTTGTTTTGTAACTTTGATAAGATATAATTATATGTAATGAATATGATTAATTGTTTTAATTATTTAATAAATTAATTAATGAAAAAACTAAAAAAAAGCGCACAAAAAAAAGATAAATAGAATCCTAGACCAATGAGAGGTGCCACATTACTCCTTTTCTAATTACAATAATAAATATGCTTGAATATTTTTAATCAATAAACAAATTATTTAATCAAAAGAAAGAAGAAAAATATCAAAAAAGAGAAAGAAAGATAAAAAGGAATGGACGTCATAGAGAGGTGCCACATCACCTCCTCTATGATCCTTATTTATATATATAATAGGGAACATAGTCGCGCTTCGTGGGAGTGTTAAAAATGTGTGTTAGAATTAATTTTCTTTCGGATTAATTATGTCCACTATATCATATTGTCTGATCTTATCATTATTTCTTAATTTATTATAGGGAGAAAGGAAAAATATATCGTTCAATTTTGTTTAATAGTTAATTTTACCTTCAGTTATATTATCCGGTCATTCTTACCGGCCATCATCTACAAACTTGTGATATATACTCTTTAATTGGAGAGAAAATCTTAAATCATACGAAATTACTCATTGTAAAAAAGACATAATTCATCATCCAATCTTAACTCATGTCCAACCTCTAACTATCTAAACTTAAACAAATAAAACTCATACTAGATTCATCTATGTTTATCTTGCAATGAATAGTAATTATAGCCATGACTATACTCGAACATAATGCAAGTTCATTATATTTTACTATTTAAATAAAAAAATGGTGAATGTAATGGAGCATATAAGGATTCTTTTATTCTCCATTAAAATGGAATATTAAAGGATGTATTATTTCATAAATGTGTAATACTAAAAGGTTAGCAAATATTGACAAACTCTCAACTACATATATATTAGGCTAATTATTAGATTAGAAGTAATACCAAAATACGTTACTATTATTTCTTAAAATTGAGGATTAATTATAGAAAAGGTAAAATAAAGTTTTTCATATGATGAGTTGTGACTACTTATTAAAAAATCACACAAATGTGAATACTCATTTTTCTTTACACCTTTTAAATATTTTTTTATTACAATAAAAAAAATTAAATAAAAAACAATCAAATAAGAAGAGAAGAAAAGAAAAAATAATAATATAAGATTGATAATTAAATTAATATGATACCAATTTTTTAGAAAGAAATCAACTTAACAAAACAATGAAACTTTCTATAGTTCTTTCAAAATCCCAATATTTTTATAGAATGAATGTGAACTTTTTTTTCTGTTGGACAGCTTTTATTATTGATTAATTAAATTTACTTGAAATATAAAAATAACATAATATATATAGTAATGAAAAATATATGGTAATTTAAAGATATGATCTATAACCACTTTTTTCTTTTTAAAATCTCTTTTTCATATTTATTGGTTGGTATAAATTGTGGTAAACGTTTGATAAATGTTATCATAATTGATATTTGCCTTTTCACTTCCATCCCTCCATATTCTAAATTTAATCATCATTTTTAATTTTTTCATTCTTCTCTTTTTATTTATGTGAAATGTCATTTCAATTGTTCTTTATTAAATTCAATAGTCAAAGATGTAATAAAAGTATTATTTAATTATAAAATTAGAGAATGTCAATAAAAATTAAAAAGATAAATATGAATGGTAGCCATAAAGAGGTGCCACATAACCAATTCTATATCTAGTTTTATTGTGTAACTAGTGAATTTGATCGTGCTATGCGCGATTTTAATTTTTTTTATATAAATTGTATTTATATATTTCTAATAAAATTTAAGCACAAATTAACTTCTATTTCAATTATTTCTTTAAAAGATCTTTAATTTATATATAATTTATTATTTATAATCACTTAAAAGTTTTTAATCTTCTATAGGTACTCGTGAAATAAACTTATAAGTGAAAGAAAAAAATAATTGTTTTTCTTAATAGAAAGTAGAGAAGAAAAGAATTTCAAGAAGTTTTGTATATTTTGAGCATATATATAAATTTGTATTTAAACTTTTTTTTTTAAAAAAATGAAGAACCACAAATACATATACAAATATACTTATCCAAAAAAGAAAAAGAAAAAAATAAGAACCACAAAGTATATTGTCTATATCGATTTTCCGAACATTGAGACTAAATGAATCATAAGAAATTTAGAGAAAAACATCATTATACTATTTTTTTTTAAATAAACCAACAAATATTATAAAGTATCTTACAGAATTTTAAAAATATTGAATTTGACAATCTCTATATGTATTTGGAGCTTGTTTTCTTTAGGGTGTTAGCCTCTTCATCCTCTCTCTTATAGTTGATTTATCATATACTTGTATCCATTTAATGAGTAGTATATATTGTTACTTATGTTTGATTGAACATTGTTTGGTACAATAAAAAAGTTGCAAAATGTATGAATTATTCAACTTCACTGCAACGATATATTTGTAATAAAAAAGTTAAATTGTGTCTCTATTGTTAAATCAAGATATGTAAAAATAGCTCTCAAAATTACAGTATCAATAAGAAGTAGAAAACTGTTTATGATTTTGTAGAGTATATACACTTCCGATCCCATTTATTTTGTTTCTTATATTTTGTTTGAGAGTTAAATCATATGAACTTTCACCCTTATTATATTTAGTATGTGTTTTTTTAAATCATATTAATGTGAGAAATATTGAATCTTATAGTATTTTTCGTACATATTTCAAAATATTTGAATTTTAATTCTAAAATAGTGAACTAATCTAATTCAATTGAGCGTTGAGAATAGTTAAATTAACCATAAAAAGGTAAAATATGATAAGTAAAATGAACGAAAGCAGTAATTACTTTAGAATTTAACATTGAGGTAGATGTTATAGGTCGAATATATGAGCCTCATTGATGTAGATTATAACACATGATATCAAAATTTATCAATATTGAGTAAGAAATATTTTGATAAAGAGATTTCAAAGTAGCTCTCAACCAAAAGAATACATCAATTATTTAGTAATTGAAATATGTTATGAGACCCCTTGATTTATCAAAATATCAAGATTTGAATGTTGAGTAAGAATTAATAAAGAAATTATAAAATAGTTCTCAATCAAAACAATACATACCTTAATTTGGCCGTAAGAATGAATTCATTAAGTTTTATCAAAATAGAATATTTAATATCACATGAATTCTCAAGATAAAGTATGAAAGATGCAAATTAAAAATAAAATACTGTAAATCTGCAAAGTAAAAATTGATATTATTCCTTTGAGTTATAACACGTAATCTTACCCAATTAGTATAAAATAATATTAAAAAATATAAAGAATATATTTAAACAAACTTAATATACATATCACACAAATTTTTCTTGACTTTTTGTGTGTGTTTAAAATTAGACATTTTAACCTTTAGACATAAACGCAACGACTTGCAAAAGTGAAGCTTCACAATCACAAAAAAATAAATAAGGAATATAAAAGAACATAAAGAAACACATACACAAGACATTAAATATATTAATTGTTCAATTTAATTGGATTATAATTATTGTTCAATATTCACCCATGAAAAAATGAGCAAAACGGATGTAAAATGTAAAATCTAAAATGTATCAATTTTTAGTTTAAATAATAATGACTTTTTATCTTTCTAAATTAATGTAAATGATGTATAATTGTAGGTTTTTAAATAAATTATATAAATTTAAAAAATTAAGAAAATGTCAAAAATTTAAAAAATAAATAAATATTATTCTTGACTTTAGAAGCATGTCACATCACCTCTCCTACGATAACATTATAAGAAGAAAGCTGAAAAAAACAGAAAATCAAATAACACATTTGTAGTTTACTTTTTTGTACATATAATTTAATAGAAAAAAAGATTTATATTTAAATTTTGTGATGAACTTTAAATAACATACTACTTACAAAAAATAACAAAAATCTTAAGCACTTCAACTAATATATATAAAAGGCTTAAGTCATCGATAGCCACTTAAAGTTGTCCGCAAATTTCACTTAGACACCACTTCTTAGGCTTGTTACAATTGAACACGTAGACAACAAAATTTTTTACCTATTAAACCCTTTTTGCTGACATGGCAAAGCGTTTGTAGTACACACAAAGAAAGGAGCGTGAAAGCATAACTTTTCAGTAAAAAAAAAAGATTTTATATCTTCTTCTTATTTAAGAAAGCTCATCACCATTTTTCCTTGGCAAGCTGCAACCATCACCGCTCATAATTCTGCAACCATCACCGCTCATAATTCTGCAACCATCACCACTCATAATTTTTTCTCCTTCTTTTTCGATTTTCAGCCATTCTCTTTCTCCAATACAACAGTTTATTAAATCGGTTGCTATCATCCACAAGTCTACCATTGTCAAAACACCTTAGCCTTTCAAACAACCAACTACACATTCAAATTACCCACCGTAAGTTTTTCAGCCGTAAAAAATGTTATCTCTGCTGCCATCAAAAGTATCTAACCTTGTTCATCTATTTTGTCAAATTAAACCCAAACATAAATTAAATAAAAATTTTAAAACAAAAGAAAACAAAAAAAGGAAGAAGATGAAACAGAGATTCCTTTCCTTTGAAATGTGATGTTAAGCAAATTTCATTAAATAAAGATTAAAAAAAATTAAAATAACAAGCAATTGGTGATCAATCATCTTTTTACTTTACTTTAGTGTTCATTATTTCCGGCAAACTCCATTTTTTGGGGCAAGAATAATATGAATTTGAAATCATTCTTTGAAATTGTTAATTTATTTAAATTTTAAAGAACTGACAACACAAGAAAAAAGAACAGTAATAAATCTAAATGAAGTTTGAGGATAAGAGTAAGATTAAAAATGGTAGTCTATGGTGTATTTGGGGAAGGTTATGGAGAAAGAGGAGAAGGGTAATGGGGATTTTCTTTTTCTTTTATTTCTAGAAAAATATATAATTTTTCCTTATTATTTTTTTAGTTATTCTAGGTCCAATACCACGTGTCTTTTTTTAATTAGTTACTATGCCACATCACCAGCAAGTGTATAACACACACTCTCTATTTCAGCTGATTGTCTATAAAGTATTTGATAGGTAAATTTTTTTATTAGTACGGGGTTTCAATTGGAACAAGCCTAAGAAGAGGCGTTTAAGTGAAATTTGCGGACAACTTTAAGTGGCTATCAATGACTTAAGCCTATATAAAATTAGAGAAACAACATTAAACTTGTTACTCATCATGTGGAGGATTCTCGAATCTTGATTATTTTGTGCTCCTCTAACATGCTCCTTTAAATCTATACCTACAAAGTGAGAAGTTCGACTCCATATGTTGGAACCAATTAGTACATGTAAAAACTGAAAATGAAAATTTCAAGAAAAAACCATTCAAACAAAAATATTTAACCATAATATCCTAAATCATTGAAATGATAGCAATTTTTGTCATATGTATTAACAACTACTTACAAAAAATAAAATAAAAATCTTAAGCACTTCAACTAATATATATAAAATTAGGGAAACAATATTAAACTTGTTACTCATCATGTGGAGGATTAAAACATTTCTTTAGTCTCGAATCTTGATTATCTTGCGCTCCTCTAACATGCTCCTTTAAACATATACCTGCAAAATAAGAATTTCGACTCGATATGTTGGAACCAATTAGTACATATAAAAACTGAAAATGAAAATTTGAAAAATAAACATTCAAAAAAAAAATATTTAACCATAAATCCTAAATCATTGAGATGATAGTATTTTTTGTCATATGTAACATGTATTTTGGATACTTATATAGTGATAGATGAAGTCATGAGATTAAATACAAAGGAAGATAAAAAAAATCATTTTATTTTGTAGAATAGCCCTTTAGGGGGAGTTATTAGAGGATTAGTGAGAGTCTTTTGAGTTTCATAAACTAATTTTTTTTAATGAGAAATAAAGAAGAGTAATGAGGTAGGTATAATTAAAAAATATAATTTTAAAGTGATTTTTAACCTAGCAATAAATAAAGAATAAATCTTTTAAATTTTTTTAAAAAAGATAAATACGAATGGTGGCCATTGAGATTGTGATTTGCCACATATCTAATCTTTTGTTTAGCTTTATTATATATATATAATTTTTTTTTAAAAAATAATAAAAATAGAAGGTATAAATTAAAATAACAAGAAAAACTAAAAAATTATAATAATATAAAATTAAAAATAATATGTAGAAAACGGTCATTAGGAAAAAAATATTATGAAAATATTTTTTTACGTTTGAGGCAATATGATAGTCTTTTGAAATTTCTTGATTTAAAGAAGGTTGTAATTATCATTAAATAACTAATTAATAGTAAAATATATATACACATCAAATTATTGTGTAAGAAATAATTTAAAAAGGCATATTTTTGTAAAAAAAACAGAAAATATTTTTCTAATCATTGAGGATGCCACATAGACGGAATGAAGATCCTCATATATATATATATATATATATATTGATTCTATATCTATTTTTTTTGTGTGTGTGTGTGATCGATAATAAATATTTTTAAAAAGGAACATCAAAAATTGACATATTAAATAGAACAAATAAAACAAAAAAAAAAAACAGATAAGAAAAAGGGAAGAGATAAGACATATTAAGGAGGTTCACAACTAATTTTATGTGTTAATGACTACTTAAGGTTGTAAAGTGCCACGACCCAGAACGAGTCGTGAGTGACACCTACACTTAACCCCCTAGGTGGGAGAACCAACGAATTTAACCCCAACTTACAAAATACAAGCATAATGCGGTAGCTCAAAAACTTACTTAATATCTTTTTCCAAAACCTGAAAGTCATCACAACAAGGACATCTAATCTCCAATTACTTCTAAGAGTATCAAAGACACAAAAATAAATGAAATAAAGTAATTTGTGTCTGGAAACTAAGGACATCAGGTGATGACTGAGAGAATCCAACCTAAGCTCGAATGAATAGCTCACCCTTGAACTTGATATGCCGAGACTTGATAGAGCTGAGGGCGATTAAAATTTGTCGGTACACTTGTTGCACTCCATAAAAGGAAAACAAAGAAAAGTACAAGTAGGGCTCGGTACGAGGCAACATGTACTGATTAAGTATCATCGGTCAACCCAAAATAGTAACTAAAATACAAAGAATAATAGTATAAAATCAACTATAGTACTTAATAGGTGATAAGCAACAAACAACATGAAAATGTGTCAACAACATTAAAGTAAATACATAATAAGTCAACCATATCAAGATCACACATGAGGACTCATGCCTCCAAACCAAACCATTTTTGGACTTGAGTTCTTTGAGATTGAGTACCTTCCGTTAATTTAACATGTTTTTCTTTAATATTATCGTGTCGGAACGTGACACTCCGATCCAAGAATATCGTGTCGAAACGTGACACTCCGATCTAAGAATACCGTGTCGGAACGTGACCCTCCGATTAAAGAATACCGAGTAGAAATGTGATACTCTGATCAAGATATTGTATCGAAACGTAACACTCCGATCCAAGAATATTGTGCCGGAACGTGACTCACGATCCAATAATATCATTAGTATTATAATTTGATATCATATCACACTTTTCCATTCGTAAATAATATTTCATCGAGTTGTTTATTCAAGGCATCCCTTCGATAAAGAGGGTTCAAGAATTCCACGGTGTCAGGATTTCAGACCAATCACAAACACACAACCAAGCCACACAATCACACAATCAAGTATATAGAAAACTTCACAATATCATTTAATAAATATCAATCACTATTAAGAGTTTACTATCAAATAGCATAAACCATAACCTACCTCCACCGAAGAACCGAAGTCAAGAGAGCTACGTCATCAATATTTTTCCTTTCCTCAATGCCTTCGAACCTTCCCAATCTATCAAATATATGTCCATAGTTTGTAAGTTAACGAGTCTATCGATACCCATGTTACTATATATCTAGCTTAGATCCAAAAATTCACCCAATTTTATAATTAATTTTCCTAAAATTTAAGCCTAAGGGTAAAACTTAATTCCTCAAAATAACATAATTTAGATGGTATTCAACTAACATAATATATTGAATATTTGATTACTTATCTCAATATATCAATATCTAAATCATGATATGATAACTGAAAAACAAATACAATTAATTATTAAGAGTTGAAGCCAATTAGTATTAAAATAGTGGCGACAACTAATCCTAAACTAAGAGTACAACCCTTACTCTAAGTCGAATCCATGACCACAACTTGCCATGATTCATTGGATCACCAATTATTGTAATGAACTCATCCTTATAACTAACCATTTATATCCTCCACAATCTATAATTATCCACTAACATAATTAACTATGTCTTTATGAATTAATAACCTAACAACGTAAAAAATATAAATTGTTTCTCTCCAATCCACTGACTAACTAAAATTACAGTAACCATATGGAATTTCAATCTTAATAATTTTAACTTTTATCTAATTTAATTATTATAGTAATAATAACAATATTATATGATTGAAAGAAGCAAATCACAATAGCCTCTAAAGACCAAATAACATTCCTTATTATTATTATTATATTATTATTATTATTATTAATTATTATTATTATTTATTATATTTTAATTATTATTATTATTATTATATAGATCATTATTATTATTATTAGTATATCCTACAATCATCACGGCAAACAATAACATAACGATTGATCCAACTAAATCAATAAACATAGGATGCCCAGGAACCAATTCTAGTGTAACTCTTTTTGGATCAAAATATTAATTTTATATTGTGATCCATCAAATAAACAACAAATCTAGTATTGAAAGCTTAAAAACTTTTCTCATCTAAAGCGCTTATTGAATTTGATTTTGACCATCGCGTGACTCTTTTTTTTTCTTTCTTCCGTAGATTATTTACTAACTAATTATTATATGGCTAATTATAAAAATAGTAAAAGTGATTCACTACTAAATTTTTTTTTTTTAACCACAAACTAAAATAATATTTAAATGCCCCTTTAATTTTATAATTGTAGTTACGAATAGTCCAAAATACCCATTTAAAATCTTGAAAGAGTCTTTTATGAAATAAAAAATTCTAGTACTCAAAACGATCAAATGAGTCATTGCATTAGATACCAATTTACCCATCATTCGTCCTCGAACGATCAAAAGAAGGCAAGGCAAGAAAGGATAGTTGTCTCAACAATTCATTCAAAATAGTAATACCCAAGGTCTTATCTCAAAAGTATTAAACCAACCAATTGGAGATCTACGTCTCCTCTCACACTATGCCTCTAATAGAGTCATATCAATATTCAAGTAGTATCTATGGTTGTATGTATTCTCAATAAACATCAAGCTAATCGTACGCACATATGCAACATGTTCTCAAGGACCTCGACACAACCATTAGATGCTATCTTATCTCACATAATCACGATAAATGTTGAATCAATACTGATTCTAATTAGAAGTGAATAACCAACCACCACACTCAAAATACACAGATCATCATAGATCTTATCAATATTTCATTCTCACAACATAAACTTTTCACGGGCTTATGTTATATATAAAAATGAACTTTATACATAAGGTACTCATCAAAGGAAAATTAAACTTATCTAACCTCAAAAAGAAAATGATCAAGTAATTATCCATCTAGCAATATACCCAAGCATACAAAACTTCTAACAATACTATCCAAATGCAAGATTAGTAGCTATCATAGACAAACCTTAGGAATGACAAAATTAGACCCAATGGTCCTAACATTCAATCACACATAGCCAAAACATGATACCAATGATGAGATAAATCTTAATATCGATCAACTTTTAATTTTCATGGTAACTATATATCCTATAAATTCTCATAAGTAAAGTTGTGAGTGTAGAATCAGTTGTATACTTCAACTATCCCAAACAACATCAAATCTCCCATAACTGGAATGAACAAGTCTAACCAAGGTTGTCACCCTACGAGGAGGACAATCATAGAATTATACACCTGATCCACTACTAGGGACTCACCCATGTAAGTGAAAACATGGATGGGAATAGGTAGTGAATCATACTCCAATTCATGTCCAAGACTAAGTAGGTAGCCACATAAGAATGTTCATAATAAAGGTCGAATAATTCAACATATTCCTTACATAGAGCTCACATCAAACATTTAAATTCATCTGGATCTATCTCCATGATCTTCTAGCTACCCACAATCACCAATTTAGTCCTTGTTATAATTGAAGACATATTCTTGATTTATCGAACCTCATATCCACTGAAGTCAACACTCTTAATACTAACAAACATCATAACCACATCGATCATCTACCTTACTCCCCAACCATAATTAGTATCTAAATATTCTTTTCAAATATATATTCAAACTATGACTATCTCTATTTCTATATATGTATTTCATGACAAATACGAATCCCAACCAGGGCTAATAACACTAACTTCAAATTTGATCGTAACTTTCAATCGAGATAAAAATTATTAAATCACACCCAAAGTCAACTTCACACCACTTTCACATACCATGTCTTAGTTGTCATTCTAAACCATCGCATACCTCATGCCAACACTTAGAAAAATTCTTGGTCACTCAAATTATTCTGTATACTAAAAGCTCATAACCTCTATTCCCCATCAAATGTCTATGTAACACTTCATAACTTTTTATGTAGTCCCATCAATAGAGCATTATTAATCCAACTCTAAATTCTTAATAACCATGTAGAATTATATCTTACTCTGTGCATCATTCTTAAGTCATCTATCTTAATTTTGGCAATCTAACCCCACGTAAAATTATAAATTTCTCATACCTCATTATTTGTTATCCAAATCAAAACTCAATCTTTATAAAAGTCAATGACAAACTCCTAGTAAGTCTATACCGAAGTAGTTCACATCTCACAGTCACAAACTCATCGACAAACAAAATACAACTTTCAACTACACCCTAAGGATTTATACGAGCGGTCTCATAGTGTAAAATTTCAAATATCTTGATCCTTCAATATATCAGACTCTTGTTAATTTCTCTAGCTCGCTTATCGATCGCATCCTTTTACTGACAACACATGACATTTTACCATATACTAAACCAACACTTTTAAGTGAAACCTTTCCTTAGGTCTTTTAACTGTACAATTCAACCATACATAAGTTCTTCCAAATGCCTAACACTCGATGCGATCGTTTATCATCTTACCAATTTATATCTTAGACAAAAATACTTCCACGAAAGGAGACTTACAATGAAAAACTTTAAAACCTAACTGTGTAACTCAATCTCCTATCTATCAACATAGCTCATACCTTAGAGATTTTTATGAATTCATGTATCTTAACTTATCATCGATCTCCTCTTCATCAATCTTTCATATCCTTCGCAAAAAAATAATAATTCAAATGTACTCATTACCAAACTCACACAACAAAAGAACTTTTCATCACACTCAAGTTGGACATATATACACTTTTTCTCAAGTCTTATCCACTAGTTTTTTTTCATTATGATGAAAATGTGTTACTATTACCATAATCAGAGCAAACTGATATAATTATGCAACTCTGAACCCAATTATCAATCCTATTGAAGATACCCTTTAAGTCCTAGCAATCGGAGAAAATATTCTTACTCTTACCTCTTTTCAAAGGCTATTCTCCTCCCACTAACTTTTTTTTATATGACTCTTTGTCCTTTAAACTATATTCAAAATTTATCTCAACATCTCCTAAAACTTTTCACATAAACACATTACTCATCAAATAGTAGAAAGTCACAACCTTAGATACTCTCAAGTCTTTATTATTATATAAAATTTATTTAACCACCAAATCCTAATTATATAATTTTATCTCAATCACAATTCCTCACGAATTTCATTTACCATCATGCTCAGTTAGCCCTTGTCTTCACCACAAAGTGAACCTTTTTTCCTGACCAACACCTTAAACTCATGTATAAATTAAAGGGACTAACCTAATATTATACGCACTTTCTTACTAAAAATTCTCAATTTACATAATCCAAAGTATACTCACAAGGACTTTCTTTTCCATTCAGTTTGTCATTCTAGTATCAATCTACTTTTTGAAGCTTAAGATAAAATTGTCAGTACTTGCATTAATACCATAAATATATCCACCACTAAAATCATTCTTAAAAATAAAGCTTAACTCAAGCGTCTGTAGTAACAATCTAATTGACTTCTCAAATGAGAATGCAACACGAAATCTCATTATCTAAATACGTCTTATAACTGATAACTCCTGAAATAGTTAGTATTCACACTTGACAATCGACGCATTCATTTTCAATAACACTATTATCATACTTTAAAAGTTCGTTATATCTGTCACTAGAACATATCTTACCTATCGAAATTGTACATCAATAGTTAACATATTTCTATCCATTGAATAGATCCAAAACATTATTACATTCATTCTTAGATCAGGTCGTTAACAAAACTAACACACATCATAACTTTTTTCAAGTAAACATCTAGATTATTGTGATAGTCGTATCATGACTTTTTGTTTATATCTAATATATAAAATCATCATATAGATTCTGTCCTCGCTTGCATCAACATAATTTCATCATTTGGTATGTAACACATATATCTATGATAACTTTATTAACTGCATTTTCAAGGACATAATTTTTTTTCTAATGTTGTTAATTTAATTTATAACACTCTAATACTATTCATATGTGAAATAGAGTGAAGAAGTTTAGATATCAATTTGTATCGCCTAGATACCAATTGGATTCAAGTAGTAGCACGAAATAAATAAGGAATAAAGTTTTCCTAAAGTCCTATAGTCTCTCGAAGAAAAGTAAAGGCGTCGCCATACTGTTTCGCAAGACTCTACTAGACTTGTCCTTGTGTGATGAGATCACCGAACCTAATGCTCTGATACCAAATTTGTCACAACCCTAAGCGAGTCTTGAGTGACACCCACACTTAACCCCATAGGTAGGAGAACCAACGAATTCAACCCCAACTTACAAACTACAAGCATAATGCGGAAGCTCAAAAACTTACTTAATATGTTTTTCCAAAACCTGAAAGTCATAACAACAAGGACATCTAATCTCCAATTACTAAGTCTGAGAGTATCAAAGACACAAAAATAAATGAAATAAAGTAATTCGTTTTGAAAACTAAGTACATAGGTGATGACTGAGAAAATCCAACCCATGCTCGAATGAATAACTCACCCTTGAACTTGATATGCAGAGATTTGATAGAGCCGAGGGCGATTCAAATTCGTCGGTATACTTGCTGCACTCCATAGAAGGAAAACAAAGAAAATACAAGTAGGGCTTAGTACGAGACAACATGTACTGAGTAAGTGTCATCGGCCAACCCAAAATAATAACTAATATACAAAGAATAATAGTGTAAAATCAACTATAGTACTTAATAGGTGATAAGCAACAAACAACATGAACAAGTGTCAACAACATTAAAGTGAGTACATAATAAGTTAACCATATCAAGATCACACAGGACTCATGCCTTCAAACCAAACCATTTTGGGACTTGAGTTCTTTGAGATTGAGTACTTTCCGTTAATTTAACATGCTTTCCTTTAATATTACCGTGTCGAAATGTGACACTCCGATCCAAGAATATCGTGTCGAAACGTGACACTCTAATTTAAAAATACCGTGTCGGAACGTGACACTCCGATCCAAAAATATCGTGCATGAATGTAACACTCCGATCCAAGAATACCGTGTCAGAACGTGACACTCCGAATCAAAAATACTGTGTCGTAACGTGACACTCCGATCCAATAATATCATTAATTTATTATTTAATATCACCACTTTTCTATTCGTTAATAATATTTCATCGAGCTTTCTTTATTCAAGGCATCACTTTGATAAAGAGGGTTCAAAAATATAAATTTAATGGTGTCAGGATTTCAGACCAATCACTAACACACAACCAAGCCACACAATCACACAATCAAGTACATAGAAAACTTCACAATATCATTCAATACATATCAATCACTATTAAGAGTTTACTATCAAATATCATAAACCATAGCCTAGCTCCACCGAAGAACCGAAGTCAAGCAAGCTACGTCATCAATATTTTTCCTTTCCTCAATGCCTTCGAACCTTCCAATCTAATCAAATATATATTCATAGTTTGTTAGTTAACGAGTCTATAGACACCTATGTTACTATATGTCTACCTAGATCCAAAAATTCACCCAATTTTATAATTAATTTTCTTAAAATTTAAGCCTAAGGGTAAAACTTAATTCCTCAAAATAACATAATTTAGATGGTATTCAACTAACATAATATATTGAATATTTGATTACTTATCTCAATATATCAATATCTAAATCATGATATGATAACAGAAAAACAAATACAATTAATTATTAAGAATTGAAGTCAACTAGTTATTAAAATAGTGGCGACAATTAATCCAAAACTAAAAGTACAGCCCTTACTCTAAGTCAAATCCAAGACTACAACTTGCCATGATTCATTTTTATCACCAATTATCGTAATAAACTCATCCTTATAACCAACCATCTGTATCCTCCATAATCTATAATTATCCACTAACATAATTAACTATGTCTTTAAGAATTAATAACCTAACAACATAAAATATTAACTTGTTTCTCTCCAATTCACTGACTAATGAAAATTACGTCAACTATATGGGATTTCAACCTTAATAATTTTAACTTCTCATCTAATTCAATTAATATAGTAATAATAACAATATTATATAATTGAAAGAAGCAAATCACAATAGCCTCTAAAGACCAAATAACATTCCCTCAATATTATAATATTATTATTATTATTACCCTATAATCATCACGGCAAACAATAACATAACGATTTAATCCACCTAAATCAATAAACATATGATGCCCACGAACCAATTTTCTAGTGTAACCCTTTTTGGACCAAAATATTAATTTTATATTGTGATCCATCAAATAAACAACAAATCTAATATTGAAAGCTGAAAAACTTTGCTCACCTAAAGCGCTTATTGAATTTGTTTTTGACCATCGTGCGACTCTTTTGTTTTTTTTCCTTTCTTCTCTAGATTATTTACTAACCTAATTATTATATGGCTAATTATAAAAATAGTTAAAGTGACTAACTACTAATTATAATATTATTTTCTTTAACCACAAAATAAAATAATTATTTAAATTGCCCCCCTTAATTTTATAATTGTAGTTACGAATAGTTCAAAATATTCATTTAGAATTTTGAAAGAGTCTTTTATGAAATAAAAAGATCTAGTACTCAAAATGATCAAATGGGTCATTATATAAAGGTAATGGAGATGTTTGGATACCATTTTTAAAAATGATGGACATTACAATATCAACAATTTAGTAATTAGCTACCTTTACAATACTAAAATATTATGTTTTTGTAAAGGGAAAAAATAATCTACGCAATGAATTAACATATGTTTCACAATAAAACTAAAATGTTACATTCACACGGTGAAAAAACCTTATAAATAAACATGAAAAAATAAGGTGTATTGAAAGAGACTGTTACTATCTTAATCAATTGTCTCGTCAAATCTTGAGTACAAAAGAACTCCTTAATAGGAATTGCTCCCTCCCGATGGAGCCTTACTCGTAGTGAATTCATATATAATCATACTCTAATATAGATACCAAATACAATATAGAAAACCAAAAAATATATAAATTATAAAAACAATATGTAGCTTTGCATGACAACCAAAGTTGACGTTGTTCTCACCTTCAGAATATTCCATTATAATTGATATAATTTCCATAGGAAGATCTTGTCAAATCATTTTGAGCTTCCTGCCAAATTAGACGATATAAAGTTAGACATCTTTTTCATTAACTATTAAAATAATATTAGCAAATCATCAAATCAAATCCAAAGAAATTTATAAAGAGAATGAAAAGATTAATGAAAAATTACAATGTAAAGTTAGACATCTTTTTTATTAACTATTAAAATAGTAATAGCAAATCATCAAATCAAATCCAAAGAAAATTATAAAAAGAATGAAAATATTTATGAAAATTAAATAGTAAAGTGTCAATTTATACGACCTTAATATTTTGGAGGTTGAAAAGAATTAATTCATAATTCAAAATTGTAAATGTTGTCACCAATTATTATAGCCTTAATTTAAGGACGGTTAAGGGTTATTAGTCAAAATTAAAAATTAGAATTTTAAACGTTATCTTTCCCAAAATTTAAATAATTAAAATTCATTATTTAAGAAAATGATTAAGAGCTACTAATACGTTCTCTTTCGCAAAATTTAATTAATTAAAATCTATTAATTATTATAGCCTTAAATTGAGGAAATTAAACAATTTCTAATTAAAATCAATTTATGTCTGAAAAAAGGAAAAAAATCCTCCAAAAATTTGAGAAATAAATAAATAGGCTTCCTAATCATTGAGGTATGCCACATCAGCATGGTGGAGATCCAACTTTATATTAATATATAGATTTTTATGAATTTATATTTTTTAAAAAATAGTAACAAATAGCATAGTATCTTAATATAATCAAGTTAGCTTGTCTTTAGCTTTTTATTAATTTATGCAAAATGTTTAAAATGAATTCTCTTATATAATTTTTATTATATTTTTCATGATTCATTTTTATTGAAAATTTTAAAATAACTTCATATTAATTTTGATTATCTCCCACTGTTAAACGTATCTACAAATACATTTTAATGTTTTCAAGAATTGTTTTAAGTTTGACTTTTTTAATGATCTTGCTCTTATAATTTCATGCAAAAAAAAAAAAAACAAATCAATTATTCTCTTTTATATATCTTATTTTGTATCATTTTTATTAGAAGTAAAAATAATCACACAAAGTAATCTTTGTGGATAGGTTTTGCATTACAAGATTAAAGTAGAGGACAATTAAGCTAAACATAATTAAAAGCTAAACATAATATATTTGATTAGAAATATTTTTTGATGTACTTTTAAGATGTCACAAATTTAAACATTAAGTAAGTGGGGGTTATGATGGTATAAAGCTGCAGGTTATAGGTATTACTAATGAGTATTAATTAAGTATAGAGGTTTTGAAATATGAAGAGATACGAGTTTATGATAAAAATTAATTAAAATAAATATATAAAAATAAGAGAAAAGGTAAAAAAAAAGCTACATATCTTTTTAATAAATAAAAATATGTTTAAGTAAAATCCTCCACCATTTTTATGGTTTAATTTTATTATATGACATATTTTATTTTTACCTCATTTTAGAAATTTCAAATAAATTAAAAGTCTCTAAATATGCTTCTACTAATAAACATTATTTTTAGTGATTACTATTATTTTGAACAATAAATACTTTTTTCTCTTATTTTATATTTTAGGAGAGAAATCTATTAAGAGAAAAATTAATTAAAAACAAATTTAAAAGGGTCATAGAATTAAAAAATTAATCAAAAGGAACGGAAAAAAAAATAAAATTGTCAAAAAAATTAGTCCTGCGGGTGTTATAAAATAAAAATAAAAATAGTTAATTTTTTGTTGATTAAATTCTCAAAATTGTGAAACAACTTTCTAGCCTATAAATAATTTCTGTATATAAATAATATAATAAATAATACAACGTTAACATTATATATTTTTACCATATCATTGTTATGTGATTGTGAGATACGAATTGTAAGAGAAATAATTTGATTCTTATCTATATAACATGTTTGTATTTAATATTTAGTATTTTATTTACTTTATATTGATATGTGATATATCGCTTTTTTTTTTTATTACTTATATTTATTATTTATTTGTATAACATTTTTATTATTAGTAAGGAGGCAAATATTGTTAGACGAAATTAAAAATAAGATATGTTGGCGTTTTTTCAATTAACTAATTAAGCTGATAAGGAACCAATCAGCTCTTATTGCATTGGAGGTTCGGAGAACGACAAACAATCCTTACAATAATAACAACAAAAGACTTAAAATTATAGTTAACTAATTAAGCAAAAATATTAAAAATATTTAGTTATATATGATTTTTCAGGAAAGAAGGATCATGTTCTCAACATAACATAATTCACTTCTTCAAAATTTACAAAGTGAATAAAAACAATAAGTGTCTTTAGAAACTACAAGAATAAGAAAAAAAAATCTCAAAAACTACAAAGAGAAGCAAAAGAGAAAATGAACAAATTATTTTTTCTATAAAAAAATCATGATTTGTATCATCAACAATCCAAACTAATAATATCAAATGTATAATTATAATAGAACAAAAGTGATAATGATAATTAGACATGTCAAATTATTTTACCTCGCGAAATCAAACTATGCAAAATATCTAACATTTTCCATTATATATATCTCTCGTGCAAAAATCAGATCAAAGAAGACAACAAAAATTAAAAAATCAAAGAAACAAGATGAAGAATAAGAAAAATAAAAATAAAAATGACCATCATACATGTCTCAAAGTGAGGTTTTATAGGTATAACATTTAGGAGTTATAATTTTTCATATTAAATAATTCGAAGGTTATGAATATGAAAGGTTAGGAGTTATATATATATATATATATATATATATATATATATATATATATATATATATATATATATATATATATATATATATATATATATATATTTAAAAGATTATGAGTTATACATATTATTAAAAGGTTAGGAGGTGTAATGCTCATTAAGTAACTTATTACTAGCAATATATATAAAGACATAATTTTATTGTGTAAAGAATTTAAAAAACCCTAATATTTATTTTAAAAATAAATATTTTTCTAATCATTGAGACATGTCACATAGGCGGAATGAAGATCCACATTTATATTGATATATCTCCCTTATTTGGAAATGGGACTTGAGTGGGACGAACACTGCAGCAAATTGTAGTACCAAATGTTACATGAGATGTACTATCTGTTATTCTTACAATAACCTGTATTTATAAGGTTAATAAACAGAAAAAGAAATAAGATGAAGCAGAAAAAAAATACAAAATACAAGAATTAATGCGAGTCCACAGAAACTACAGTGTGTCCTTAAGAAATTTAATCCCTCACTGTACCCAAGGTTATGGATTAATTTCTCCCAAGATAAAACGGATTAAACCTGTTAAAGAAATAGCGGTACCTCAACTTCTTTAACTTCAACGAACTTAAGAACAGCAACAAGTCACACAGACTAAGTCGATCGACACTTTTATTTTATTTGAGAGAAAAATAAATGTAGAGAAAGAAAAATTTTCAGTGTTTTAAAAAATCAAAAATTGACTTCCTTTTATAGCCATTTTCAGCAAGGAACATGTCTGTTCAGTGAAATCTGTTTAGACCCATTTTATCCAGAAAGTTGTGTCTTTTGGAAAAAATAACAACTTTTCGGAAAATTGTGTTTGTTAGGAAAATAATGAATTTTTGGAAAGTAACGACTTTTCGGAAAGAGTAACAACTTTTCGGAATGTTACTGTTACCTGCAAATTTATAAGAGATAATTTTAACAGGATTTATTTGATTTAACAAAAACTGATTAAACAAATTTTGTCCAAAAAATTTATCAATCAATCACATCATTTGCCAAATCCAAATTCGAAGCCGAGCGACGACGACGACGGCGCGATGAGGCATCTTCTTCTTAGATCTTTAAGAAGTAATGGAGTGTTTCCTTCTATAAAGACAACAATTTCCCTTTCTTTTGCCGATATGGGAGAAATGACTATTCATTTGCACTTTGCAAATGACTTTTCATTTTCCCTCCAAAGTAGTTCCCTCACTTTTCATATTCTCTTTTTTCCCCATTCACACTTGCTAAATTCCAACACTATCTAGAATTCAACTTTTTAAAGCTTTTGTCTTTTCATATAAACACGTGTTTACATGCAGTTCCCTGTTTTGTTTCTTTTTGGACATTTGCCTACTTTTTTTATTTTTTGGTTCTTCATTCTTTCCTGCTCTCACTTACATCTTCTCTCTTCTTTGTTTAATAATAATGGTCTTCATAAATTCTTTGGTAACAATCGAGTGGATTTTCTTGATAATATTGTTTTTATTATAATTGGTACTAATTTGATAGATTCTATATTTGTTACTTTCTAATGTTTTGAATATAACTATTTGCTAGAATTCAATAGTTTTACTTGATCACATAGAAATTTAAAAATGAATTATGCATCAAGGATGTTTAATGTTATGTCTGAGTCATTTTATATGGAGTATTTGATTATTATTTTTTTCCTTGTAGAAGGCAAAACTCTTAGAGACCAACTTGGTTCATCTGGTTAAATGTTAAGTCTTTAAAATGCTAAATATGCTTTCGAGTACTATTATCAAGCTGCTCTTCTTTCTCTCAAATTTCAAGAGTGTTTGACTATTTCTGTTCTTGTTGTCGATGTTTTCAAGTAATTATACGTATATATATTTTTTGAATTAATTTTGTTCTTAGCTTCTTCTATTTTCTTCATTGTTTCCAAATTTCACTATTTAATAAGATATGTGGGTTTAAGTTTGCAGGTATCATTGGAAGACGAAAGCGGCAAAGAAACAAATGATGGTACTAATTTAATTTATTTTGAATTTCTTTTCTGATGAGCTAGTACTCTGTTTGAATTAGATTGACAGTTCTGCGCATCACCTCTTTGATTTTCTCTCATGGAATAGACATTTATTGCAACTTAGA
This sequence comes from Solanum peruvianum, assembly GCA_027705065.1. Classification (NCBI taxonomy): domain Eukaryota; kingdom Viridiplantae; phylum Streptophyta; class Magnoliopsida; order Solanales; family Solanaceae; genus Solanum; species Solanum peruvianum. The sequence continues at coordinate 17,460 of JAKWJD010001578.1, read as the reverse complement.
TTATAAATGTGTGTCCCGTATTATTATACTTAGTTGATAAAAAAGAAAGCTTTATCCCATAATAAAAATACTCTCAAGAAGGTTCTTTGGCTTATTTTTGTTACTTTTAACTTTAAAATAAGTGCTTATAAATATTTTTTAACTTTATTTAAACACTTCAAAGCTGTCTAAAAGTTATTTTGATTTAAAAGCACCTAAAATTACCATGTCCAAACGGGCACTAAGAATGTCAAACCTTGTGAAATATTGTTTACAACCGTACATGTTGTAGTTCTTCTGATATTATATTCTCTAAATCAAATAATTGTTTAGAAAATTGGAGGTTCTTAAGATGTTGTCTTACTTTATAATATCTGCTAGCATGAAAACAGTAACTCTTGAATTAAAGAGTCCATAATACAAACTGATACTCGTGATTGAGTTTGTTATTGTTATTGTTAATCAAATGGTGGTCTACAGTAACAAGCATCTGTCTTTTTCCTTAACTAAAAGATATGTTGAATCGAAAGGAAGATAATAAAAAAGAAGAAGATAATGTTTGAGGCATATTAGCTTTTGTGCAAGACAACAATATGTTGTTCCTAATTCATTTTAAATTTCAAAGATTCTGGTACATGATAGCATTTGTTCAAATGTTTAAAAGGGGCACATACTTCAACTTAAATGTGTTATTTGTTTCACACAACTATTTGTGTGTACTTTAATAGCACATGTATTTTTATCTATAATTTCTCATGTATGTAATTAACACAGAAGAGTAAAATATAAAAAGACAAATCTTCTCTCTTTTTTTTAAGACAAATAAAATATATACATGATATTGAGTGCAACATCTGGACAACCTAAAAGGAGGAGGAAAACAAATGTTTTTCGATGGGAATGATTAGCATATGATTACTAATTTGGGCAAATTGATGAGGTCTTCTTGATTTATGTTAATACTCATTGATCGTATCAACTCATGTTTATCTCTTTTATTTGATAATAATATACTATATAAACTGAAGCTCTCGATAATTGAGTCAAACAAAAGTTCAAATTCTATTAAGATGATGTACCATTTTGTTTCAATAACAATTTTATCGCAAGCAAGCAAGTAGAGCAATGTATATGGAATAACCATTTATGGTTTCTTTTAAGATAATGTAGCATTATAATGTTTTCCCTACCATTTCGTTCCTAGAAAATTGGGGGGTTGAAAATTATTGATCATTATTTCTTTTGAAACACTTTTCTGATTGTTTTTTTTTTTTAAATAATCTAATTGTTCATGCAGTTTATAGGTTTTAATGATAATGATGTCTATGAAGGTGATGGATCCTAATGGCCCCAATTTTTTGCTCTATAGTTTATATTTCATCATATAAGCCAAGTACTTGTACATTTTATTCTTGGGCATCTTTTCTAATATTTCAGTAAGAACTATGCAGTACACGATATTTTGGTTGAAAAATAGTGTTGACTGCTGGTGATCTATGTCAGAGTAGAGAGAAAATGTAACAACACATTTAATGATATGTAGTATATACATTTGATTTATGGATGGTATTTATGTATTTTGTTGCAATATATAAAAGTCTTGGATCAGGCACATATTGTACATAACTATCAGTATTATTAATCACTATCAATCACTATCTTGATGCAATATTGAAACATGATTAATTTTGTTTCAAGGCATACATTATGAAGTTATGTTATTGTCACATGTACATGAATGTTGGCCCGTGCTAGCACGGGCATGACAAATCTAGTTGATTGATTGATGAAAGTTGGGAGGACCAACATGGCATCAAATTGTTGTACAAAAAGCAAGATAATTTGTACTACAAATAATAGGATTAAAGTAGTAACTACATCTACTTGGTACTTTTTCTAAAGTGCGTAACCTGTAGTGCTTTCTGTACACGCGTTTTATGTCCAAAGAAAAGGAAATGTCCCAATACATATTGAATTTTAACATTTATAGAAAATAATGTATTTTTCTCGGCTAAAGAGAGTGTATTGATTATATATATCTGTTGTTGCAAAATCAAAATTCAAAAGATGAATTTTGAGCTAGAAAATTCAAATCTCTATGCGAGATTGAATTTATGTGCTCAATAGATGATCTCGAATCAAGTAACGATATGCATGTACATTTCTTCTTATTTTAATTTAATTATTTTCTTTTCTGCATAATTAAGTTATTTCACAAGTGCAAAATTACTTATCCAAGGTGTTTGCACATTGGGCTCAGCTGTTATATATATATATATTATATATATATATATATTGTTTTTTTGTAAGTGTTTTGAAACATAGATGACTGCTATTTTAATTTGTGTTTATGACTGCTAACTTTGCTTAGTCTTGATTTCTTATATTTTTTATTACAGATTGTAACTTTGACGTTTAAATCCTGTTTAGGACTGCTATTTTACTTAATCTTGGGCTTCTTTCTTTTTTTTTAAGTAATAGATACCCATTTCAGGTAACTCTCAAAAGAACAAAACAATCTTTTTTCTGTTTAGCTTGTTATTGCAGTGTATGGCTTGTTGTATTTTGTTTTTTTAGAAAGAGCTTACGATAAAAAATCGTGGCTTTCTATGTATTACCAGGCTCATTTGTCCTAAAAAGTTGGCTATGTCGCACATGGTCTATGTAATGATTCGAAATGTAATTTTTAGAAGTTTGAACTATTCGATAACTATGGATATTTAATTAGTGAATATTTATTAAATAATTAAATTTTATTAGTTAGTGATTAATGAATCAAGTCAATATCTTATTTAATATTAAAATAAGTAGGTAGGATTTATTTTAGAAAGGAAAAATAAAATAAAATAAGAGAATAGATTGAACTCGAAAGAATTTACCTGCGACGGACTTATAGTTTGAAGAGTAATTACGGGTGCTTCAGGTAAGAAATTGTTATAATCATTACCTTTCTAATACTTGGATAATTTTGTTTTGATTGGTAAATTGAGGCTACCATCAAAAGTAATTACGTAAAAATAACTAAATATATAAATAATTAGAAGATATGTTAAATGACAATGTTAGATTTGTTTAAGAGCTAGATACTATAGTTCGTTCATCTTACTTGTGATCACTTTTTTCTAATAAATTATAGTACATTCCTTATTAAATGGGTTAAAGCTATGATCTGGAAATTCCCATGCTTAACGTTTGTATATTGTCAATACAACGGTCAAACAATTTGCTCATATAATTTGTGTACGTGTTACGAATTCGGGGTCTTCGATATGAGTAAAATAGTTTTAATAAAATTTTCAGTTATGTCCTTGTGGGTATAGGTTCAACCTTGAAGTGAACCTAGGGATCATAATAGTGGGTGTTGTTAATTTTAAAATCTTATTGTGGTCATTTATTTGAATAGATTGCTTTGAGTTGGGAGTTCAACGAAAGGGGAAGGATCAAGTTTTGGAGTAAATTCTGGATTGATTGAGGCAAATGAATTTCTAAACTCTTGTTAAGTGCATGGAATGCGTGTATTTTCCTTGTGGTATATGTTTGGGAGTAATGAGACTTGGTGATGGGTTGAATGTCTACATTGATTAATTATAATGATGAAAAAGGGGTAACAAAAGTTAACGTGATTAATTATTTATGCGTGATGTGTTGAGAAAGGTTTGAAGACTTGTTGATCATCGTTGAGGTGATATCATGTTTTTGTTACTGTGAATTGTGCAATGTTACGAACATGGTCATCTCCTCATTATTTGTGTGAACATGTCATTTGCATTATTCTGAAACATGTTTGTGACCAGTGTTATGTGCATTGAGAAAGAATGAGAACTTAAAGAGGATGTACCATTTCAAGGGACGTATCGTGCGCCGTGATGGATATTATATTTCGAGGGACGTATCGCACGCCGCGATGGTTAATATTATCGAGTGTCGTGTCGTGCACCGTGGCAGATGCAAGGACAGATATGTCCCCCATGGGTCCCGGACTGAGAGACAACGGGTGTGTCTCACTAGGTCAGACATGCATCATTATACTTGACATTGCACTCCAATGCATTGCACATACTTATCATTAGTGAATTTGATAGTGTATTTTGCTGATCTTGTGAATGACTTTCTGTGGAACTTGTGACTGATAAATACTGAGCTTCTTGTTGATGATATAATGTAATTTGTCCAAGTGTTGTTGTTGAGGATATGTAATATGTCAAAATGTTGTTGAGGATATGTAATTTGTCAAAGTGTTGTTGTTGAGGATATGTAACTTGTCTAGGTGTTGTTGATGAACTATGTGCTATGTAAAGTGTGAGTTGTTAGGTTGGACTGATTTTTATGCAGGTTGTAGTTTTGGAGGTTCGGTTGGGGTGGTAGGAGTACCCGTATTTCATCCCCTTAACTTGTGTTTAGAGGTTTACTTGTTGAGTACCGTGTGGTTTTGTACTCACCCCTTGCTTCTTCAATATTTTGTAGGTTATTAGCCCGAACCTTTGAGATATATTCTCTTCTTTTCCTAGGCTTCTTGGAGATTTGTGAGGTCTCTGTTTGTCATCTCAGCAGCCCTTCTTACTCCTGTTTATGATTTTGTTATACTCTAGAAATAATGTTATATAAGACTTATATTTTCTTTTCATTTAATTATAATACTTTAGAGGCTTGTACACGTGACAACCAGATTTTTGGGTATAATTTAAGTTATAACTTTTTCAAATTTTATTGTATTAGTTGTGTTTTAGACTGACTTGTTTTGGTGATATATAACGAGTGTTATCACGTCCATTTTTGGATCGTAACAGTCTATCTCTTTCACAGCATGGCGGTACAATCTAAGCAACAAGGGAACCTCTTTACTACAACTAGATAGATGCGCATCATAAACTTTGGTTGAATTTCATTTGTTTGTGAATTTTGGTGGAAACAAAGTTGAAATGTTCTTTTTGTCAATTTTAGGGATGGAAATTCAATGAAGATGGAGACACATAACGATGAAATTGTGTCGGTGGAGCATCCAAATTGGTACTCACAAATTTTCTTTCTCAATTTTACTTGTAGACATTATGATTTTTCTTACACGACTAGCTTTGTTAATTTACTTGAACATAGTCTATTTGCCGAAGAAATTCCTATTGTTTATGCTTCCCTTTGATTAATGGTTTTCACTAAATATGAGTTTGTTAAGAAAAACAGTGACTCGATTCTAACGGAGAGGAAGGAGGACATTGGATGAGGTTACTTCGTTCCTCAACTTTTTGAATTTCATTCGTAAATTTTTCAATTTGTTAGATGACGATGAAATATATATCCCCCACTTTTATAATGAGGTCTAAATCTCAAAACTAAAAGATATATTTGTCCCTTTCCTGTTCCTACTATATTGACCAACTGGTCACACAACTGAAAATAAAATCCTTAGAAGAAAAAGAAAAACAATGACATTTTCTCCTTGCATATATATATATATATATATATATATAGTATATATATATATATTATATATATATATATATATATATATTATATATATATATATATATATTATATATATATATTATATATATATTATATTGATTGGTGTTGGTTTGTTTTGTTGAAGTTAACATTAAAATTTTTGTATGTTATTGTGTTTGGATAGCAAAGGCTAACACCTTGGTGTACAAAACTTTTGCTCGTGTCAATACTATTATCAAGCAAATATACTCTTCTTCGAGTGTCTAAGAAATTCTAATGATATGATCAATGTCATTGTTAATTCATCCTTCTTAATTTTTCTACTTCAAATTTCAAGCTTTGCAAGTACTAAAATGGCTGAAGAAACACACAAAAAAATGACTTATATTTTTGACATTTTATTATGAGCAATCTCGATGACGTTCATATAAATAGAAAATATGTGTTGATCCTTATTTCTGGAGCGTGTTTGTGAATTCAATAAAATTGTAGCCTCACTTTATCATTTGGACAGTATATTTTCAATTTTGTGGTTTCACATTAATACGGAAGATTATCTACATGTTATATCTCTAAATAATTTTCTGCTGCAAAATAGATGCTAGCGTTAACTTTCTAATGGGGTTTATATGTGTCACGACCCAAAAACCGAGCCGCGACTGGCACCCACATTTACCCTCCTATGTGAGCGAACCAACCAATATAACCCTTATCATTTCAACATATATCAACAGAAAGTAATGCGGAAGACTTAACTCATTAATGAAATCAAATCAATAACTATTATTATCCCCAAAATCTGGAAGTCATCATCACAAGAACATCTATGATCAAATTACTAACTAAAAATGTCTAAGAAGCTAGTCCATGCCGGAAGTCAAGGCATCAAGACTTGAAGAAGAAGATCCAGTCCAAGCTAGAAGCATTAGCTCACCCTGAATTTCCGATGTAATAAAGACTGGCTTGAATTACTGTTGAGTCGAAGACGATGGCGCGTTTGCTGCACTCCACAAATAACAAAAGAAAACATAAAAGTAGGGGGTCAGTACAAACACAAGTACTGAGTAGATATCATCGGCCAACTCAAAATAGAAAACAGTATATACCAAGTAATATCATAAAATCAACTATGATACTCAACATGTAGCAACAAGGTACTATATCATTTAACAATTACCGTCAAGTTCGCACATGAGAACTCAAGCCTCAATACCATACTCATTTGGGAATTAGATTCATTAGATTGAGTATATTAACATCTTTCAAGATTCATTATCTTTATTTCTCTCGTGTCGGTACGTGACACTCCGCTCCCTCATACATCTTTAATCCTCTTGTGTCGGTACGTGACACTCCGATCCCCTACTACTATGTGTCGGAACGTGACACTCCGATCCCCTACTACTATGTGTCGGAACGTGACACTCCGATCCCCTAAATCTACGTGTCGGTTCGTGACACCCGATCCCCTAAATCTACGTGTCGGTTCGTGACACCCGGTCCCCCTAATACTACGTGTCGGTTCGTGACACCCGATCCCTTAATTCTATGTGTCGGAACGTGACACTCCGATCCCTTAATTCTATGTGTCGGAACGTGACACTCCGATCCCCTAATCTCCTTCTATCAATTCATCAAGCCTTCTTTCTTACCAAGGCATCATCAATCTCATTACTTTAGTTCATCATGCCTTCTTTTGTACCAAGGCCTCATCATTAACAAGAGATTAGGTTTTTATCAAGATTTGGGATTCAATAGCTTCATCATGCTTAATATAATCACAATTATATAAATCACATTCATGCAAGCATACAAATCAAGCACATAGCAGGGTTTACAATATTATCAATACATATCATTCGCTATTAAGAGTTTTACTACGAATATCGTAAGAGAAACCATAACCTACCTCCACCGAAGAATTTAATTCAAGCAAGCAAATTTCTCCAAAGCTTTCTTCTTCTTCTCGTTCGATCGATTCGCTCTCCCTCTCTCTTGTTCTTTCTAGTTTTCTTATTCAAACCCTCTTACTTTTACCCTAATTAGAATATACTTAAGAATGAAAGATGGCAATATAACCCACTAATTAACTTAAGGTCACCTCTTTTAACCCCCAAGTAATTAGACTTATAATCCTTAACCCTCTAACTTTATAATTAAAGTAGGAATAGTCCAAAACGTCCCTTAAAACGTGTAAAGAAATCCGACCTAGACTGGGATTACGCAACCTGTGACGGCCCGTCGTGCCTGCGACGGTCCGTCCTGCAGGTCATCGCAAGGTTCAGAGACTGGATTTCCATCAAAGAGTCTGTGACGGTCCGTCACACCTGTGACGGTCCGTCCTGCCATTCCGTTACGAAGTTCAGAGAGTCAATTTTCAGTACCCAATTTCAGAATTTCTAAGTGTTTTGAGACGAGACCCTGCGACGGTCCGTCGTGCCCATGACGGTCCGTCGTGGGGTATGTCGTCTCAGCCAATTTTCCAGAAATAAAATCTGCTGCTCAAAACGACTAAACAGGTCGTTACAATAGATACCAATTTACCCATCGTTCGTCCTCGAACGATCACAAGAAGAAAAACAAGGGCGAGAAGGATTACCTGAATCCTTAAACAGATGTGGGTATTTTTCTTGCATATCTGCCTCCTTCTCCCAAGTGGCTTCTTCAACCGGTCGATTCTTCCATTGCACCTTGATGGATGCAATCTCTCTTGATCTCAACTTGCGAACTTCTTTATCTAAAATAGCAATAGGCTCCTCCTCATAAGACAAATTCTCATCAAGCAAAACTGAATCCCAACGGATAATGTAGTTTCCATCCCCATGGTATCTTTTCAACATAGACACATGAAATACCGGATGCACTCCGGACAGCCCTGGAGGCAAGGCTAATTCGTAAGCCACCTCCCCTACTCGCTTAAGTACTTCAAAGGGACCAATATACCTTGGGCTTAGTTTACCTCTTTTACCAAACCGCATCACCCCTTTCATGGGCGAAACCTTCAACAAGACTTGTTCACCTTCCATGAACTCTAAGTCTCTAACCTTTCGATCTGCATATTCTTTTTGCCTACTTTGCGCCGCTAGAAGCTTTTCTTGAATAGATTTCACTTTCTCTATCGAATCCCTCAAAAGGTCAGTACCCCAAGGTCTAACCTCAATGCATCAAACCACCCAATGGGAGACCTACATCTCCTACCATACAATGCTTCAAATGGGGCCATGTCGATACTTGAGTGATAGCTATTGTTGTAGGAGAACTCTGCCAAAGGTAAGAAGCTATCCCAATGGCCCCCAAATTCTATCACATATGCACGAAGCATATCCTCCAACACTTGAATCGTTCGCTCAGACTGACCATCAGTCTGAGGGTGAAACGCAGTACTAAGGTCCAACCTCGTACCTAATTCAGCATGCAATGTTCTCCAAAACTTAGAAGTAAACTGCGTACCTCTATCTGATATAATGGAGAGTGGAACCCCATGCAATCGAACAATCTCTGAGATGTAAAGTTTGGCTAACTTCTGTGCATTGTAAGTCACCTTGACTGGAATGAAATGAGCAGACTTAGTCAATCTGTCCACAATTACCCAAATGGAATCAACCTTACCCAATGTCTTTGGGAGACCAACCACGAAGTCCATTGCAATTCTCTCCCACTTCCATTCAGGAATGGGCATTCTCTGAAGTGTTCCTCCGGGCCTCTGGTGTTCATACTTTACTTGTTGACAATTTGGACATTTGGCAACAAAATCAACAATGTCGCGCTTCATTCTACTCCACCAAAAGTGTTGTTTTAGGTCACGGTACATCTTGGTTGCACCAGGATGTATAGAGTATCCGGAACTATGAGCCTCTGTCAAAATAGTGTTGATCAAATCATCAACGCTGGGTACACATACCCTTCCCTTAATCCTCAAAACACCTTCCCCATCGATTGTTGCTTCTTTAGCCTCTCCTTGCAACACTTTATCTTGGATCCGGATCATTTTCTCATCATTAAACTGCTTCCCCTTAATCTTGTCAAGGAAGGAAGATCTTGCCTCCACGCAAGCCAAAAATCCTCCCTTCTCATTAACTTCTAGTATCACAAGGTCATTAGCCAGAATCTGAACTTCTCTAGCCAATGGGCGTCTAGAAGCTTGCAAGTGAGCTAGACTTCCCATGCTTCCCGCCTTTCTACTTAAAGCATCCGCTACAACATTTGCCTTCCCCGGATGATACAAAATAGTGATGTCGTAGTCCTTCAGTAGTTCCATCCATCTCCTCTGTCTCAAGTTCAAATCTTTCTGAGTAAAGACATACTGTAGGCTACGATGATCCGTGTATACTTCACACTTAACCCCATATAGATAGTGTCTCCATTGCTTTAATGCAAACACTACCGCAGCCAATTCTAAATCATGGGTCGGATAGTTACGTTCATGCACTTTTAATTGCCTCGAAGCATAAGCAATCACATTCTTCTCTTGCATTAGCACTGCACCCAAACCTGAATATGATGCATCACAATAAACAATGAAGTTCTTACCCTCTACCAGCAAGGTGAGGATAGGTGCGGTAGTCAAAAAAGTCTTGAGTTTCTGAAAGCTTTCTTCGCACTCATCCGACCATACAAATGGAACATTCTGCTTAGTCAAGTTCGTCAATTGGGAAGCAATAGAAGAGAATCCCTTGACAAATCGGCGGTAGTAACTAGCTAACCCAACAAAGCTCCTTATTTATGACACATTAGTGGGTCTTACCCAATTCTTCACTGTCTCAATTTTAGAAGGATCTACCATCACTCCATCCTTAGAAACTACATGCCCCAAGAAGGACACTGCATCTAGCCAAAACTCGCACTTAGAGAATTTGACATAAAGCTTTTTCTCCCTCAACATTTCCAATACAATTCTCAAATGCTCCTCACGTTCCTTCTTACTTTTAGAGTATATCAGTATATCATCAATAAATACGATCACAAAGAGATCCAAATATGGCTTAAAAATCCCGTCATCAAACTCATGAACGCAGCAGGGGCATTCGTAAGACCAAAAGACATCACTACAAATTCATAATGCCCATACCTGGTTCGAAAAGCAGTCTTTGGCACATCTGTTGCCCGTTATTTTCAATTGATGATAACCGGATCTCAAGTCAATCTTAGAGAAGACACAAGCACCTTGTAATTGATCGAACAAGTCATCAATGCGAGGAAGAGGATACTTGTTCTTAATAGTTACCTTGTTCAACTGCCGGTAGTCTATGCACATCGAAAACTCCCATCCTTCTTCTTCACAAACAAAACCGAGCACCCCAAGGAGATGCCTTGGTCTAATGAAGCCTTTGCTCAACAACTCTTGAAGTTGAGCCTTTAACTCTCTTAAATCCGCGGGAGCCATTCTGTAAGGGGGTATAGAATGGGGCGAGTTCCGGTTCAAGATCGATACAGAAGTCAATATCCCTATCTGGTGGCATACCAGGAAGATCTGCGGTGAACACATCCAAAAACTCACGGACCACCAAAACCGACTCAATCGAAGGTACTTGGGTAGTGTCATCCTTGACAGGGCCAAGAAAGCTAAACACCCTTTACTAACCATCTTCTTAGCAAAGAAAGGAGATGATACGCACCGGATTGGAAGTGTAGTCACCCTCCCACACTAACGGATCTGTCCCAGGCTTGCTAACGTCACCGTTTTAGCATTACAATCCAAGATCGCAAATTGCGGAGAAAGCCAAGTCATACCCAGAATTACATCAAAATCAACCATTTCTAAGATAACCAAATCTACATAAGTGTTGGTCCCCACAAAGTTCACCAAACAAGACCTATATACCTTTTCAACTACCACAGACTCACCCACCGGAGTAGAAACTCGAATAGGCATATCAAGTAATTAACAATGTAAATTTAGATCATTAGCAAATGAGGAAGATACATAAGAAAATGTGGATCCGGTATCAAACAATACAGAAGCCATGCAATCACAAACCAGAAGATTACCTGTGATGACAGCATCAGATGTCTCCGCCTCCGATCTCCCAGGGAAAGCATAACACTGGGCCCTTTCGTTTGTTTGTCCGTTGCCCCTACCATGTTGTTGATGTAGTGGCTCCAGTTTGCCCATCACCTCTGCCGTTTTGTTGACCACCATTACCTCGACCACCACGTCCTCCAGAATAACGGCCTCTACCATGACCACCTCTACCTCTAGCTATTGGGGGTCTATAACTCTGTTTGGGACAATTTCTCCTAATATGTCCAGTCTCCCCACATCCATAACACTCTCTAGAGTCAACTAGAGGTCTCTCAGAGAAGTGTTGACCGGTCTGAGGTGGACCCCCAACTACAGTCTGTAGTGAAGACTGAATTGGTCGGACTGAGTAAACTCCGGAACCCTGTCCTCTTGAGTAAGAACCATTAAACTCACCTCCCTTTCGAAACCTTTTTGATGTCGATGTCGAGGTGAAGTCATCGGGATTCACTCCTTCCACCTCTTTCACGAAGTCTACCACTTCTTGGAAGGACCTTGCCGTAGCCGCTACCTGTAAGGCCGAAATCCGCAACTCTGATCTCAACCCCTTCACAAACCGGCGAATCCGCTCTTGTGGACTGAAACAGAGTTGAGTGGCATACCTTTATAAAGCACGAAACTTAGCCTCATATGCATTAACCGACATACTACCTTGCTCTAGGCTCAAGAATTCATCTCTTTTCCTATCCCTCAAAGTCCGTGGGATGTACTTTTCCATAAACAAGTTAGAGAATGATACCCAAGTCATAGGTGGTGCATCTGTTGGTTGACACTCAACATGTGACCGCCACCACATTTTGGCGTGCCCTTGAAACTGACAAGTCACGAACTCAACACCAAACCATTCTACTATACCCATCTTGTGTAGTAGCTCATGATAGTCAACCAGAAAATCGTAGGCATCCTCTGATTCTGCACCCTTAAAGACTGGAGGTTTCGATTTTCAAGAACTACTGAAAAAGTTCATGCTGATCATTTGTCATATAGGCCCGTAGTCAGACGTGGAATTGCCTAGTCCCAAGTGCATCCATGCGGGGAGCCATGGTAGCCGCATGTCGTATCCTGAAACGGAGTGTTGGTAAGAAACCACTGGAGGTTCATTTCAAGAACTTACTGAAAAGTTCATACTGATCATTTTTCAGTATAGGCCCAGTAGTCAGACGTGGAAACGTGCCTATGTCCAATGAGGATCTATACGAGAGCAATAGTAGTGATGTTGTACTCTGGAACCTGAGGTGCTGGTGCAGAAAAATACTGGAGGTGCCTGACCCTGATCAGACAACCCGCTAAGATAATCCAGAACCTGATTAATCTCTGGGGTAGGTTGGGGTGGCATTTCCTCATTCTGCACTCGTTCATTCTCCCCATCCTCCCCCTCTCTTACTACTTCCTCAGTCGCTGGAGGAGTCACCACCCTAGCATCAGATGGACTAGGTGCTCGTCCTCTTCCTCTAGAGGACATCCTCCCACGACCTTACCACGGCCTCTTGCCACTGTTCTTCCTCGAGCCACAATCCCAGGCTGGCTGAGATGTTTCTTGTCTGGCCGGTGTTGGTGCAGTCGTTGCTCTAGTTCTAACCATCTGCGAAAAGAGTGAAGATGGTCAGATACCAATTTGTATCACTATAGAGATACCAATTGGATTCAAGTAATAGCACGAAAGAAGAAAGAAAGAGTGGAATTTCCTAAAGTCTTATAGCCTCCCAAAGAAAAGTAAAGGCGTTCCCCCTACCGTTCCTTAAGACTCTACTAGACTCGTTTTGTGTGATGAGACCAACGAACCTAATGGCTCTGATACCAAGTTTGTCACGACCAAAAATCGAGCCGCGACTGGCGCACCACATTTACCCTCCTATGTGAGCGAACCAACCAATCTAACCCTTATCATTTCAACATATATCAACAGAAAGTAAGGCGGAAGACTTAACTCATTAATGAAATCAAATCAATAACTATTATTATCCCCAAAATTTGGAAGGCATCATCACAAGAACATCTATGATCAAATTTACTAACTAAAATGTCTAAGAAGCTAGTCCATGCCGGAAGTTCAAGGCATCAAGACTTGAAGAAGAAGATCCAGTCCAAGCTAGAAGCATTAGCAACCTCCATGAATCGATTGTAATAAAGACTGGCTTGAATTACTGTTGAGTCGAAGACGGACGGCGCGTTTGCTGCACTCCACAAATAACAAAGAAGAAAACAAAAAGTAGGGGTCAGTACAAAACACAAGTACTGAGTAGATATCATCGGCCAACTCAAAATAGAAAACAGGATATACCAAGTATATCATAAAATCAACTGATACTCAACATGTAGCAACAACACGTACTATATCATTAACAATTACCGTCAAGTTCGCACATGAGGACTCAAGCCTCAATACCATACTCATTGGGAATTAGATTCATTAGATTGAGTATAAATCTTTCAAGATTCATTATCTTTATTTCTCTCGTGTCGGTACGTGACACTCCGCCCCTCATACATCTTTAATCCTCTTGTGTCGGTACGTGACACTCCGATCCCCACTACTATGTGTCGGAACGTGACACCGATCCCCCACTACTATGTGTCGAACGTGACACTCCGATCCCCTAAATCTACGTGTCGGTGTTCGTGACACCCGATCCCCTAAATCTACGTGTCGGTTCGTGACAACCGGTCCCCCTAATACTACGTGTCGGTTCGTGACACCCGATCCTTAATTCTATGTGTCGGAACGTGACACTCCGATCCCTTAATTCTATGTGTCGGAACGTGACACTCCGATCCCCTAATCTCTTCTATCAATTCATAAGCTTCTTTCTTACCAAGGCATCATCAATCTCATTACTTTAGTTCATCATGCCTTCTTTGTACCAAGGCCTCATCATTAACAAGAGATTAGGTTATATCAAAGATTTGGGATTCAATAGCTTAATCATGCTTAATATAATCACAATATATAAAATCACATTCATGCAAGCATACAAATCAAGCACATAGCAGGGTTTACAATATTATCAATATATCATTCGCTATTAAGAGTTTTACTACAAATATCGTAAGAGAAACATAACCTACTCCACCGAAGAATTTAATTCAAGCAAGCAAATTTCTCCAAAGGCTTTCTTCTTCTTCTCGTTCGATTCGATTGCCTCCCTCTCTCTTGTTCTTTCTAGTTTTCTTATTCAAACCTCTTACTTTTTACCCTAATTAGCATATAATTAAGAATGAAAGATGGCAATAAAACCCACTAATTAACTTAAGGTCACCTCTTTAACCCCCAAGTAATTAGACTTATAATCCTTAACCCTCTAACTTTATAATTAAAGTAGGAATAGTCCAAAACGTCCCTTAAAACGTGTAAAGAAATCCGACCCAGACTGGGATTACGCAACCTGTGACGGCCCGTCGTGCCTGCACGGTCGTCCTGCCAGGTCGTCGCAAGTTCAGAGACTGGATTTCCATCAAAGAGTCTGTGACGGTCCGTCACACCTGTGACGGTCCGTCCTGCCATTCCGTTACGAAGTTCAGAGAGTCGATTTCAGTACCCAATTTCAGAATTTCTCAAGTGTTTTGAGACGAGACCCTGCGACGGTCCGTCGTTCCCATGACGGTCCGTCGTGGGTCCGTCGTCTCAGCCAATTTTCCAGAAGAATAAATTTGCTGCTCAAACGACTAAACAGGTCGTTAAATATGTATCATTTACATGGTATGTAGTAGCAAAGGAGGATTTGAGAGGATAGAGTGTACGAAAACGTTGCCTCTACCTCAAGTAGGGTAGGAGACGCGGGCTGAGAAATGTTGTTTCCAACTACATGGTATGAAGATACAAAGTTTAAGATTTTAATTATCTCCACATTTTTGTGAACATTCTAACTTTCTCTTTTGCTTTATTATTTTATATTTTGTGCACTATGTACTTATAACCCTTACATATAGAGTGTTCATTAAGATATATATACTATGCTACATTTAAATTAATATTTTCCCTCAATTTTCTTCTTTTGAAAGAAGCAAAACTATTCTGTAAGGAATATATCTTTTGGTAAAGCACATTTACTACATCTCTCAACTATGAAAGTGCACATGAATGTAGTCACCTAAACTTGAATTTTTGTGATTGTGATATTGAAAATATATTGATATGTCTAATAATATAATTATTCATTTATTAATCTCTCAATATACATGCTTCAATTTCTTGGATATGAAAAAAATGGTAGTTAAAATGTACAATTCTATAGATTATGTGTTCATAATAGTTCAATCCTTTGAGCTACATGTTGAATATTTAGTCAACTTCCTTGGTGGATCAATAGCTAATCCTTGGAATTCATATGACCCATGATTTTTATTTGGATAATAAGATTAGTATCATATTTTGGAAGTCTTTAACTTTAGTTTCATAAACAATGTTAACATAAAAATGGATCCATTTGCTTATGTTTTTATATGTGAGTTTTGAATTGGTGGTGAGTGGGTGACAATCATATATCAATATTTTGATATATACAAGACGCAATAAACAGAGAACTTAATTATTTTTTTAATTCTCTAAGCACCACAATGCAATTTCTTGCTTGAACTCTTGATTTCCCACATAGTTGGTACATATATAATAAGAAGCAAGTTGAAGCTCTGGATTGATTGTTGGAGGTAATTACTTCGCACATAATATAAATAATGATATTTGTATTTTACAGTGTTGTACAATAATTTTTTTAGGGAAACTATCATATATAACCACTTAAAAGTAGCCTAATTACTCTCTATAGCTATACTTTGATAACTACAATTCGTAACTACATGTTATATGGAGGAGAGAGGCGAGCGAGACAAGGAGAGAGAGAGGAGAGAGGCGAGAAGAGGAGAAAGAGTGGGAGAAAAGTGAATTGTATATGTATATCGATTAAACAATTATATATTATACATATGTATATATGACAAGCAAGAGCGGGAGAGGGTGGAGAGAGGTGAGCGAAACTGGGAGAGGGAGGAGGGAGGTGAGCGGATTAGAGAGGAAGGAGAGAGGCGAGCAAGAAATGGAAGAGAGTGGGAGAGAGATGAACTGTATATGTATATAATTGTATATTACATATACATTTGTATATAGGGCAAGCGAGATTGGGATAGGGAGGAGAGAGGCGAGCGAGAGAGGGCAAGGAGTGGAAGAGAGGTGAATTGTTTATGTATATAGGTTAATTAATTGTATATTATACATATATATTTGTATATTCTGGGTAATTATATATATACAATTGTGACTAATTATATAAACTCTAAGTCAATCCACGTAATTAATGTATAATGTTAGCAGAAAATAATTATGACAAACTATAGTTATGATGAGTAATTAAATAGTATAAGTTTGCTTTGTTGCGTAATTTTCACAATTTTTTTATTATAGTCATGTTGGGCCTATGCAAAGCACGGACATCCTCCATCTAGTATAAAAAAACATTTATGTAGATGAAATTTAAAAAAAGGAAAAATTAGCAATTAAGTCATAATATATAACAGATTTATTGAAATAAAACATTTTAAAATATTTATTTAAAATGTCTGAATAACAATATTTTAATAAATAAAATGTATTCTTATATAATTCATTTACCTTCCTTTTATTTATCAAATTAGGTCCACTTTTTGACTAAAAATAATAGACCCCATTACCCACTTTTTATTCTCTAAATATTTTTATCCAAATTTCATCATTTCTCTTTTTTTTTCTATAAAGATTTCTTTCATTATTCCATATCATCACATAACTTTAAACATTGTCTTTTTTCTTAAATCAAAATCCTCCATTTCCCAAAGAAATCTTAGAAATCATTCAAAATATTTTCAACATTTGTCGAAGTATTGAGATACAAAAGTATTTTATATGTTTTGCATGTCGGATCTGGATCTGGAAGAAGTATCAGGTGAAGAAGTGTCATTTTTGAAGTATTAATATTAGGATAAATCACTCAAAAGTATTGAATTTGATCTGAAGATCTGTGTCATGTGATGAAATGTCATTTTCGAATGTCAAT
>JAKWJD010001577.1:0-144891 GCA_027705065.1 Solanum peruvianum | reverse complement strand
GCCCATGAAAGGGGTGATGCGGTTTGGTAAAAGAGGTAAGCTATGTCCAAGGTATATTGGACCATTCGAGGTACTAAAGCGAATAGGGGAGGTGGCTTATGAATTAGCCTTGCCCCGAGGGCTGTCCGGAGTGCATCCGTGTTTCATGTGTCCATGTTGAAGAGATACCACGGAGATGGAAACTACATTATCCGTTGGGATTCAGTTTTGTTGGATGAGAACTTGACTTATGAAGAGGAACCGGTTTGCTATATTAGATAGAGAAGTTCGCAAGTTGAGGTCGAGAGAGATTGCATCCATCAAAGTTCAATGGAAGGATCGACCGGTTGAAGAGGCTACTTGGGAGAAGGAGGCAGATATGCAAGAAAAATACCCACATCTGTTTACAGATTCAGGTACTCCTTTTCGCCATTGTTTTTCTTCTTTTGATCGTTCGGGGACGAACGATGGGTAAATTGGTATCTATTGTAACGACCTGTTTAGTCGTTTTGAGCAGCAGATTTTAATTCTGGAAAAACTGACTGGGACGACGGATGTCACGACGGCCCGTCGAGGAGGTTTCGTTCCATGACACTTAGAATTCTTCAATTTGGATATTAAAATCGACGCTCTGTAATTTGTGACGGACCTGCAGGACGTGCCGTCACATCTACGACGAACCATCGTGAGGCACCATTTCAATATACTTAGAAATTTTGAGAATTTGGTACAAGAAACGAGTTTCTGACCGTCAGGACGGAGGTGCAGGATGGACCGTCACTGGTGTGACGGGCCGTCACAGTTCACCTGGATTTTGGGAGGCTGCGACGACCATCGTGACGGACCATCGCAGGCACGACGGCCTGTCACAGGTTGCGCAAATCCCAGGCAGAATAGGATTCCTCTACACGTTTTAAGGGTCATTTTGGACTATTCTTTCCTTAATTATAAAGATTGAGGGTTAATATTAATAAGTCTAATTACTTGGGGGTTAAAAGAGGTAACCTTAAGTTAATTAGTGGGTTCTATTGTCCTCTTTTAGTCTTAATCATATGATAATTAGGGTAAAGGAAAGAGGGTTTGAATAAAACAAACAGAAAGAACAAAGAGAAAGGGAGGGATCGATCGAGAGGGAGGAGAAAATGCAGCTTGAGGATTAGCTTGTTTG
The DNA here is from genome assembly GCA_027705065.1 of Solanum peruvianum. Lineage (NCBI taxonomy): Eukaryota > Viridiplantae > Streptophyta > Magnoliopsida > Solanales > Solanaceae > Solanum > Solanum peruvianum. The sequence goes on along the minus strand of JAKWJD010001577.1, from coordinate 143,744 downwards.
ATCAATTCTTCGGTGGAGGTAGGTTATGGTTTTCATGCTACTTGTAGTAAACTCTTAATAGTCAATGATATGTGTTGATAGTATTGTAAACCCTACTATGTGCTTAATTTTAAGCTTGTATGAATATGATATATATATATATATATATATATATATATTATATATATATATATTATATATATATATATATGTGTGATTATATGAGCATGATGAAGCTTTGAATCCCAAATCTTGAAAGAAACCCTAATTCACTTGTTAATGATGATGCCTTAGTGTAAAAGAAGGCTTGATATATTATATAATGATATTGATGATGCCTTAGTGTAAAAGAAGGCTTGATGAATTAGGGGATCGAGTGCCACGTTCCGGTACCAGGATACAATATGAGGATCAGAGTGTCACGTTCCGACACCAGGATAGAATATGGATCGGGTGCCACGTTCCGGTACCAGGATAGAATATGAGGATCGGAGTGTCACGTTCTGACACCAGGATAGAATATGAGGATCGGGTGACACGTTCCGGTACCAGGATAGAATATGAGGATCGGAGTGTCACGTTCCGACACCAGGATAGAATATGAGGATCGGAGTGCCACGTTCGGCACCAGGATAGAAATAGAGGAGCGGAGTGTCACGTACCGACACAAGAGGAAGAAAGATAATGAATCTTGAAAGATAATGAATATACTCAATCTAATGAACTTGATTCCCAAAGGAGTATGGTATTGAGGCTTGAGTCCTCATGTGTGAACTCGGTTGTATTTATTGATGAATTAATATTGTTGTTGCTACATGTTGAGTATTGTAGTTGATTTACATTATTATTGATATATACTGTTCCCTATTTTGAGTTGGCCGATGATATCTACTAAGTACTTGTGGTTGTACTGACCCCCTACTTTTATGTTTTCTTCTTTGTTATTTGTGTAATGCAGCAAACGCTCCGTCAACTTCAACTCAACAGTAGATCTAGCCAGTCTTTACTTCATCGGAAATTCAGGATGAGCTAATGCGTCTAGCATGGACTGGGTCTTCTTCTTCAAGTCTTGATGCCTTGAACTTCCGGCATGGACTAGCTAGTATTTGTTTTAGCTTCTTAGACAGTTTTAGTTTAGCAATTTGAGATAGATGTTCTTGTGATGATGACTTCCAGATTTTGGGGATATTAATAATAGTTTTGAGTTGTTTTATTAATGAGTTTAAGTCTTCCGCATTTCTTTTGTTGATATTGCATTAAAATGTTAAAGTTTAGATTGGTTGGTTCGCTCACATAGGAGGGTAAATGTGGGTGCCAGTCGCGTCCCCGGTTTTGGGTCGTGACAGGAACGGAGACCCTCGACGGACCGTTGTGCCTGTGACGATTCATCATATATGTTGTCGAGGGTAATGAAAAGAGCAGCAGAAGAAGTTGCATAAGTATGGGATGACGGAGTCCATGACGGTCCGTCGTGACCACGATGATCCGCGGTGAGGTCTGTCGATCTAGCCGCGTTTTGACAGGTTTCCAACAATAGAGTCCTTATTTAATTAGGTTTTTATTTTTTATAAATAGTTCGAAAAACCTCATTTTTGAGGTTAGACTCTTGATTATTTTTTAGACTCTTTGTGAGACCCTTGATTATTTTTAGACTCTTTGTTCTTCAATTGATTTCAGTAATTGATTGTTGGTGATTTTTGTTGATTAATCAAGCGAACTTTCGGATATCACTCTTTCTTATTGAAGTAAGTGCATGAATTCTTATATCATATATTTGAATATTGTTATTATGACTATGGGTAACTAAACTCCATAATGAGGGTTGTGGGAACCTTAGGCGAATAATGAGGTAAACCTAACTAAAATAACAATTCTGGAATGCTGTCTTGCATGTATTGATAATTCTTTCGCTTAGAAGAATTTTTAACGGATAGCCGATGTTAAAACTTGCCTTAATGCTACTTGCCAGACAAAGGAGGTATTTAATAGGAAAAGAATTATCAACATTGATTAAGTGTATACTATCTAATAGGCTAATATTGATTGGAACGAGGTTTTAACTTAGTCAAATATCGAATACGATGCTTAATATAAGTTAAAGATAAGGGTTAGTATAGCAACACACGTAGCCGGACCAAGGTGCGGAGAGAAATTTTCTCGATGTTGGACCAAGGATTTAGAAATACATAACTTATCACTTTGCATGCAAGATACTAGGAAAGAATTGTTATAGTTATAATTATCAAGTTATGAACCTGTGGGGAACACGTAAACCCTACTTACTTTTATTCATTGATTAAACTCCAACATTTGAAGCTGTTAGTTGTCTCCTTCATTTCGATAGTTATTTTCATTCATTTAGAAATAGAAAACCCCCCTTTTTATCATTTTTGCTCTCCAAGGAAGTAATTGACTGAACAATAGTAATAATAGATTGAAGTTAAGTCTAAACTATTTTCATCGTGGGAACGATCCCAACCTCATTAGTTGGGTTATTTACTTGACACGACCGCTTTACTTCTTTTTTGAGAAGTAAGTTTGAGTGTATCAAATTTTGGCGTCGCTGCCGGGGAAAGTAGCTTTTAGATTAACTTAAACTTATTACTATAATTTATTGATATTTTCTTGATTTTACTTTGTTTTATTGTTTTTTAATTCTTGTAGAACCATCTTCCTTTTATACCAAATACACGGAGAGAAATAAAGCCCTTGTTTGCCTATGATCACGAATTAGAGAGTACACTACGCAAAATAAATCGAAAGTTCGGAATTAATGATGATGATCCAAACCAGAACATCCCAGCTCCGGTTGATGTTCATGGTCAGTTGTTAACCGATGCTCCGGGTGAACACCAACAGAGGGGACAAAATCCCGCTCCGCAGCCCCAAGAACACTACAGAGGCTATGACAATATAGTAGACTCCGATGGGCCACTTCTTTTGTCTTCTCTACCACCAGGCCACTCCTTTGTGGTAACTAGTAGCCTGATGCAAATTCTCACTGCTAGAGGTTTGTTTTCAGGGCTACCTTTTGAGGATCCACATGCCCATATAGTTAAGGTTAGGGCAGTGTGTAAAAGCTGTGTAGGGAGGACTGACTTGGACTTGGATGTAATAGGGCTAAGAGTGTTTCCTCTCTCACTGACGGGAGAGGCTGCTATATGGTTCACTGAGCTCCCTTACAACTAAATTTTTACTCGGAACCAACTAAGGGACGTTTTCTTAGCACACAACTACCCGGTCTTCAAGAAACCAAACAACAAAGACAGAGTGAACAACTTTGTGGCACTACCAGGAGAGTCAATTAGTAGTTCTTGGGATAGATTCACCTCATTTTGAGAAGCGTACCCAATAACCGCATAGATGATGAGTCACTAAAGAAATACTTCTATCGGGGACACGATGATAATAATAAAAAAGTGTTGGATACTATAGCGCGTGGTTCTTATGGGGAGTGTCCTTATGCTAAGATTGCTGAAAAGTTAGAGAAAATCTCCCTGAACAATAAAGCTGTGAGTACTAGGAAGTCCGATACTAGGAGAAACACCTTCGCAGTGCAATCCACTCGCAACGCAGCCACATATGAGATTTGTGAAGAGATGGCACAGATGTGAACTGAGCTTGGGTTGGTTTTAAAACATATCACTGGGTGAAAAAAAGATAAATGTAGTTAACTACTTGTCTAATTATAGGAAAGGGCCCTCTGTCTCTCCTCAAAATCTTGAAGTTACTCCTAGGGATGGTGGATATAGTATGCCGCGAGTTGAGGATATGTTGCACAAAGTTATGAGGAGGTCCGATGCTAGTGATGAGAACATTAAAGAGTTAAGGAGTGATTTAGCGAGTATTAGGCAAAAGACGATACATATGCAATATCGATTAAGCAGATCGAGTTTCAAATGACCCAATTATCTGCGACTGTGATCACACAAAAACTGGGCACTCTTCCTAGCAACACTGTCCAAAATCCAAAAAATGATGCATACTGTATGGCAATCACTACTCGGGGTGATAAGAAAACCATTGACCAACCTATGCCGTCTAATGAGGAAAAGGTGAGAAAGGATAATGATAAGGTGGTAGAGGGTAGTGGTGAAGTAGAAAATAGCACTGGAAAAGATGCAGAAGTCCCTATAAAGGTAATTCCCATGACTAGAACAACCCCTTTTCCTAAGAGATTAGTGAAAAAGACCGAGGATGGTAAATATTGGCGTTTTATAACAATGTTGAAGCAACTTTCTATCAATGTCCCTTTGGTAGAAGCTCTAGAACAAATGCCCGGTTATGCCAAGTTTATGAAAGATCTGGTTACAAAGAAAAGATCGGTCATATTTGAGGATGATGATGGAATGCAACATTGTAGTGCTATTGCTACAAGATCTCTCGTACATAAGAAGAAGATCCGGGTGCTTTCACTATTCCTTGTACAGTCGGATCATTAAATTTTGCGAAAGCATTATGTGATCTGAGGGCAAGTATAAATCTCATGCCCCTCTCGATTTACAAAAAGTAGGGTTTGGGTTACCCAAAGCCCACTGTGATGCAACTACTGATGGCTGATAGAACAGTGAAAAGGCCTATAGGGATACTCGACGATGTGCTAGTAAAAGTGGAGTCATTCATATTTCTGGCAGATTTTGTTATTCTTGATTGTGACGTCGATTTTGAAGTGCCTATTATTATTTGGAGGCCATTCCTTCCTACGGGTAGAGACTTAGTTGATATGGAAAAGGGGCATATGAAATTTTAGTTGAACAATGAAAAAACGAGCTTCAACATTTGTAGGTCCATGAGGCAGAGTGGTGAGCTCCAATCGGTATCTGCCATATCCCACAAAGAAAAGATTAAGAAGAATAATGAACTAAAAAGTGAAAAACAAGAGTTTATGGTTGGGGATTTTGTGCTTTTAGACAGTTCTAGGTTGAGTTTGCATTCGAGCAAGCTCAAATCCAAATGGACTGGCCCTTACATGATCATCCAAATACTCTCTCATGGAGAAGTTGAGTTTGAAACAAAGGAGGGAGTGCGCTTTAAGGTGAATGGAGAACAAATAAAACTCTATTTTGGGCATGCTGCATCAGTGAATGAAGTGATACAGGCACACCATCTTGATGAAGACTGAGTAATCAAGTGTTCTCAGTCATGCCGCGACGTTAAATAAGGCACTTGTTGGGAGGCAACCCAATACTTATAGTTTTGTTTTCTTTCTTACTAGTTATGGTAGCATTTTCTACTCATGGGTTTTTTAATTTGCAGGCACATAACAAGGAAATTGTGCAGAAAATCAGTCTGCAGCAGTCACTGACGGATACATCGACGGACCGTTTTGCTTATGACGGACCGTCGCATGAATCTATCGTGCCAGGTACGTCTTTTTGTCATTTTCAAACTAGGGAACATGTGACGGAACAATTGATCGACCGTCGCACATGCAAAGAACCATCATCGGGGACTCGTCACGTCATTAATGAAGCGTACCTCACTCGACCCGACTGTGGTTTCTAATAATTCTTAACACTTAAAAACCCCACCTCCTTCATCTGATTCCATTCTCTTCCTCCCATTTCCCTCCCTTTTAAACTTCCAAAGATCATAACCCCCCTCTCTTAAAATCCATCCTTTTCTCCAAATTCCCCAATTCCTAAAAATTCACTATCTACTAGTCAGAGTCTGCTACTGTGGGTCTCTACTTGATCACCAAGTACATTTCTTGCTTGTTTCTCTAATATTCTCAAGTATGTGTCTCTGATTTCTACAGATTTACCTTGCATTTTTTGTTTATCAATTAGTACTAGCCTAGTTCTTATTGATGGGTTCACTCTTTAATAATAATTCTGTCTGACCTAGCTTGAGAATCCTCAAAATTTCTGTGTTAAAAATATAGAAATAGTTGCTTTAGCATTGCTAGTTTACTAGCTTTTTCGTTTAGACAATGTAGGTTAAAGCACTAACAATTCTATTTCGGTCATAGAGGATGAATGGGGCATCCCCAGTTCTATCACTCAGTTACTCAACGAGACCCCGATGACGGACCGTCATACCCACGACGGACAGTCATTGGGTCCATTCCAACAACCCTAACACCCCAATGTCCAATTTTCGCCAAGCGTCCAGGAACAGACCTATGCGTCGGACTGTCGTTCCCATTACTAACTGTCCTGCACAACCTATCTGGTTGTTAGAGACCCTGTTCCTAAGGGTCTCTCACTTTCTCTAAGCGTCCTCCAACAGACACATGCGACGGACCATCATTCCCATGACGGTCCGTCCTGCACAACCGTTCTGGTTGTCAAAGACCCTATTCCTAAAAGTCTCTCTATTTTTCTAAGTGTCTTCCAACATACATGTACGACGGACCATCATACCCACGACAGTCCATCCTGCCTAACCATTATGACGATCAGAGACCCCTCTCTTAAGCGTCTCCATACTTTTTCCAAGTGTCCACATACGGACAACTACGACGGACGATCATACCCTCGATGGTCCGTCCCGCATGACCGTTATGACGGTTAGAGACCCCTCTAATAAGGGTTTTCATACTTTTTCCACGTGTCCTCTTACGGACAACTACGACGGACTGCATACCCTCGACGGTCCGTCCTGCATGACCGCTATAAGGGTCAGAGACCCCTCTCCTAAGGGTCTCCATATTTTTTTCAAGTGTCCTCTGACAGACACAAACGACGGAGCGTCGTACCTATGACGCTCTATCCTGCATATACCGTCATACTTGTCAGATACTCTCCTTCAGGGATCTACATATAAATATAGTCTAAGAAAGACAAGACAGACCCCATGACTTTCCGTCGTACTCAAGATGAGCCGTCACCTGGTCCGTTGTGTTTCACTATTTCTATAGAAATGTCATTAAATCTTAACTCTTTTATTTATTTTTTGTGGTTTTTCTTGTCTTGTTTGTTCCTTATAGCACTAATATTGATTCTTTACAGGTACTATCTATTATGGAAACAAAACAAGATCGAGTCTATGCACGCGGGCGATTGAAGTCTGTCGCTCCGTCTGCCCACTTGATCATTTGCTCTGATTATGAGTATTACCCAGAATATGTGCCCCACATGCACTTCCATCCCATCCCGAGCTGCACGTGCTTCCAGAGCCACACCCAAAAAGGTGGTGTTTGGCGTAAATACTGCCTCCCAGTCTGATGAGGAGCGTACACTGACCGGCACCCCTTCTGGGTCAGCTTCTAATGAAGAAGGAACGTTTGACTCCTTAGGAGGTTCATGGTAAGAGGAAGCCTCTTGATCTGCTGAGGTCCCTGCACCCGCCACCACTGCACAGTCTTCCTCGTCTGATGAGGATAGTTCGGAATAAACACCCGATCACCGACTCGTGTTCTCACCCCGGTTACCGACCAGCCCAACTGGTGGTGTGTCGACGGGCAGTATCAAGTATATTCCGATGCAAAGTTCTTGAATGACAAAGGAGTCATGACTCTGACACTTTCATTGGAGCGGCGGGTCCTCATGGGAAGTCTCGCGACAATGCCAGAGATCCATAGTCTCTTCACCAGACATCCACTGGAGTGGACAGCGCGTCCTTTGGGACGTTATAGTGAATATTTGATCCGAGAATTCTATGCCTCCTACGTAGAGACTCTCCGATCACAGATTGATAGGCGGGCTGCCCCCGCCAAACAGTCCCTACTAAAGCAGGTCCGAGTACGTGGCATTCAGGTTGATATCTTTTTGCCTGCCATTTGCCGGTATCTATATGGCGATAATGTTGATGCTAACCGGACCCCTGTCACTGTCGAGTTTGAATACCAATGGAATATTGTCAAAGATGGCCAATTCCTGCGTGAGCCATCTCCGAGAGAGACCACCAAAAGTTTGATGGCCCTGCACTTATCCGTTGATGTAGAGGGTGCTGATTGGGTGACCTTCAAAGCAAAGTTTTTGTGGTTGATTGTCCGCCACTGCCTTTTCCCCGCAGACGCTTATAATCTAGGATTTTCCTTGGATTGTACAGGCGGTCATGCACGAGAGGGCTTTTAAGGTCAGAACTACTTACCCTTTCCCGTGCATGATATATTCTCTATGCAGGTCCGCAAGTGTGCCTATATGAAATGTTGATCAGCTGAAGACCCAGCTGGGCACTATTGTTATCGGCCTCATCAGGGATGAGGCCAATGAGTTGGCTCCACGCAGAGGGCCCTGTTAAGAGTTGCCTCCACTTGGTGAAATTCTGGCTGATACGGTATCACAGGCCCGCACGGCTACGTAGGCGCCTTCAACTGACACTACCCCTGGTCGAGTCTATCCCAGGTAGTAGCACTGCCCTGAAATTCTCTCGCTCAACCTCTTTACCCGCTTTGGTCCCGCTTTCTAGGGTCCAGAAATTAGAGGCACAAATGGCTACACTTCTGCATCACACCCAGCCTTTGATGCAGAGGTCTATTGCTGAGGCAGAAGAGCGCTTGGAGCGGCGAATGGTCCAGCACACAGAACGGAAGATCGCTGATGTTCATCAGTGCTTGGACACTTTTGAGCGGTGGGTGTTAGGTCGACCATCCCCTTAGATGGATGTGTCGACCCTTCAGGCTGCGGTCGACATTCTTCGCGCAAACATCGACATGATCTTAGAGGCTAGGGTACCTGAGATTGAGGCCCCTTCTGCAGATCCTGCTGAAGACACAGTGATGGCGACCTAACTCCCCACTTCTGAGATTCCACCACCTCCCCCTCGAGAGCATGCCAAAAGACGTAGGGGTGGAGAGGAGGATGAGTCTCGAGCACGGAAGAAGGAGCGCCATGAGATGGAGGCTACGAGGAGAGCCTCGCTTGCTGATAAGGAGGCGCGTCAGATGAGAGCAGTAGAGTTAGCTGCTGGGGCGTCTAGCTCCAGAAATGTGGATATAGGAGGAGACACTGCTGATAGTGTTGTTGATGCTGAGGACACTACTTAGGGTGTTAGATTATAGAGGTAGTGGGTTCCGGGGAATCGGACCCACCACTTGCTGATCGTGGACGCTTTGCACCCTAGGTTTGCTTCGCCTACCACTCTTGTATTTCAATTTTTTATGCATTGGGGACAATTGAATGGGTTTTTGTTGGGTGTTGGGTAAATGGAAAGTGAGTGCTTGGGTGAAGTTTGAGTAGCCAATTCACTATCCTCTCTTGGGGTTTTCCTACATATGTTCCTTTTCCTCAAGAGATTAATTACTTTTTCTGTTGAACCGACATGTCTATATCTTGTGTACATAGTTTAATTCTGAAGCATGATGGCTAAAATGATATCCTGATAAATGGAAAATGATGCATGACTAGGCATAGTAATTGATAAATGTGTGGCTCTAAGCATGACATAGAGGTACACCACTGTATGACCCTAAGTCTAAAATTTGAAGTAGGTGTTTGATAATATCGTAGGGTAATGAGATTTCAAGTGAGTGTGTGAAAGATTTGGATAGTCCACTATTTGTACTTAGCTAGAACTTGCCTGGTTAGTCCTGCTAAAAGTAAGCTGTAATAGACAATTAGGAAAGGATCAAAGGCCCTTATTTAGTATAGCCCATTTTTAGCCTAAGTAAAAGAAAACCAAATGAAATTTATCCTTCTTTGATCCAATTGATTTGAGCTTAAACTAGACCTTTCTTTTTCATCCTAACTGAGCTTTTCTGAGAATAATGTGTTGGCCCTGGACCCTCCTTGGACATGTGCACCTCAGCTTATGCCAAAAGCATAAGTTGAGGTTGGTTGATGCAGTAAACAACCCTTTTTATGGATCTGACCCAACTTTGGGTGTTATGTACTTTAACTTATGGCAAAGCCATGAGTTGAGGGTGGCTATTATGAGGAATGCTCTGGAAAGTAGGGTTGAAAGAACAAAGAGAGAGAAAGAACAAAAGTAAAGTGACTTAAGAATTAGTTGAAAGAAAATTAAAGAAAAAAAACAAGAAATACAAGCAAGAAAAGAAGAGATTCATTTACACAAATAAAGAAAGAAGGGAAAATTGCAAGGTGAAAGAATATGAGAAACTGGCAAAACAAAATGATAGAAAATTGTATGTTTAGCCTATATGTCAAGGAGGGCAAAATGTCACTAAAGTATACCTAAATATACCCTACCAGACCCTGAGTCTATGTTACAAGCTAACAAAGTCCTATCGTGGTCCTAAGCGTTGTATAGCGAACTTAAAGCAGTGAAAATAAGGGCTAGCTTATGGCAATATGTATGAATGAGTGTGAATTTGTTCTGAGAGTAAGTGTTGAAAAGTAATCCTTATACTGAAACTGAAATCATTGTGTGAAAAATGAGGATTTTTTTTGAAGTGAGGACACTAGTTGCAATACCGTATATATTAGCACCTCGGTGAGAAATTGAAGAGGATAGGTGTTAGTGCATGGTAAGTCTGTGTCATGGTCTGTTTCCACATAATTCAAGCCTAATGGTGATAGCATGCATAAATATGATGAGATTGATCGGGATTGATAGCCAAATAATTACGAAGGATAAGACATGGATACTATTGTACAAAGATTTTGTATTGAGTCATAGTGCGTCGGTTGAGGACAAACAACGAATTTAAGTTGAGGGTGTTGATATACCGTGGTTTCACGGTATTTTTAATGCTTTTTCCTTAAGTTTAGTGGGTCTAAAAGCCTTTTTGTACTAATTTTTTTGTAAGTTTCTCTTTATTTGCAGGAAATCTGTTTAAAAGATAAATGCGGAGGTTTTTGATCGAAAAATACTACGATACCACCTACGAAGCTTGTGATGGTCCGTCGTGCCTGTGACGGTTCGTAGGTGGCATCGTAGTGCAGCTGCTGAAGGAAGATGGGGAAATCTGACCAAGTGTGGGTTTACAGAGTGCGTGACCCCATGAGGGTCTGTCCTGCTATATCGTCATGAATATCGGAGAAGTAGTCGCAGTAACTGAATTCCAAGAGTTCAAGTGTTTTGGAACGGAGAACCTCGATGGACCGTTGTGCCAGTGACGATCCGTCATATCTGCCGTCGAGGGTAATGAAGAGAGCAGCAGAAGAAATTGCACAAGTATGGGATGACGGAGTCCATGACGGTCCATCGTGACCACGACGATCCGTCGCGAGGTCTGTCGATGCAGCTGCGTGTTGACTGATTTCCAGCAAATTAAGTCCTTATTTAATTAGGTTTTTATTTTTTATAAATAGTTTAAAAACGTCATTTTTTAGGTTAGACTCTAGATTATTTTTTTAGACTCTTTGTTAGACCCTTGATTATTTTTAGACTCTTTGTTAGACTCTTTGTTCTTCAATTAATTTCAGTAATTGATTGTTGGTGATTGTTGTTGATCATAAAGCGAACTTTCAGATTTTACTCTTTCTCCTTGAACTAAGTGCATGAATTCTTATATCATATATTTGAATATTATGATTATGACTATGGTAACTAAACTCCATAACTAGGGTTGTGGGAACCATAGGCGAATAATGAGGTAAAACCTAACTAAAATAAAAATTCTAGAATAGTGTCTTGCATGTATTGATAATTATTTCACTTAGAAGTCTTTTTAGCGTATGGCCAATGTTAGAACTCGACTTAATGCTACTTGCCAGACCAAGGAGGTAGATAATAGGAAAAGAATTATCAACATAGATTTAGTGTATACTATCTAATAGGCTAGTATTGATTTGTACGAGGTTTTAACTTAGTCAAATATCGAATACGATGCTTAATATGAGGTAAATATAAGGGTTAGTATAGCAACACACGTAGCCCGACCAAGGTGCGGAGTGAAATTTTCTAGATGCCGGACCAAGGATTTAGAAATACATAACTTATCACTTTGCATGCAAGATAATAGGAAAGAATTGTTATAGTTAGAATTATCAAGTTATGAACCTGGGGGGAACACGTAAACCCTAGTTACTTTTATTAATTGATTAAACTCCAACATTTGAAGCTGTTAGTTTTCTCCTTCAATTTCGATAGTTATTTTCATTTATTTAGAGATAGAAAACCCCCCTTTTATCATTTTTGCTCTTCAAGGAAGTAGTTGACTGAACAATAGTAATAATAGATTGAAGTTAAGTCTAAACTATTTTCCTCGTGGGAACGATCCCTACCTCATTAGTTGGGTTATTTACTTGACATGACCGCTTTATTTCTTATTGAGAAGTATGTTTGAGTGTATCACATGTTTGCATTGTATTTATCTATTGTTTGGAGTATAACGTCAGTAGGGATGACCCTAATACCTAGAGGGACATATTTAGGGTCAAAACATCCAGTTACGACACTCGAAGGACCAACCTAGGCGTCCTTGAGGAGGACCCAACCATTAGCCAACAAGCTGCCCAAGGCAGCAAAATTTGTACAGGGAACGAACATGTCCGCGTCGCGGAGTTGTTCCTACGAAGGAAAAATTCTACTTTCGTATTGAGGACATGTCGCGGACTTAACTTTATCTAGATTTAATTCAAAAAATCATGTGGAAACAGCTCTGCGACGCAGACTTGTTCCGGCGACGAAAATTCTGAAAATGAAAGTTAAGTTTGACATGCCAAAAGTCCAAATAAGTATGGAGGTGTTTTGGGAACTTTTCATGTAGGTTATCATATGTTATTAAGACCTATTTAAACCCTTTTCCAAGGCAAAACCCTAAAACCCAATATGAAATAACAATCCCAAAACCTTTTCTCTTCATAATTCTATCAAACCTCCATTAGAGAAAAAAATTCAAGTTCAATCTAGGGGCTGAATTTTTATTCTTATACAATTTTTCATGGGTATTCAATCAATAAGGTATGGTAATCGTTGATACTTTGTTAATCTTTCATCTAAGGAGTTCAATCAAAGATTTTTAAAAGTGATTCAAAGACCAAAAATCCCAATTTTTAATCTAGCCATGAGTTCATTGTAAAATTGGTTTTAAAAGCATTCAAATGATGAATTTATGAATAGATGTTGTTTTTATTATGAATTTGAATCCATTTTCATGAAAAACCCATGATCCTCCTAATTTCTCAAATTGGCCTATAATGGGGGTCTTATAATCTTGATTGTATGTCGATTGAATTATGATTCGATTATGATGAATTGCCTATTACTATTGTTATCAATGTAAAATAAATATGAATTGTGGAGGACTGATCTATGGTCTAATAACTTGGAGAATCGGTGAGTTTACCTAGATCTCTCTATCTAGTATGGAATTGACCCTTAATTGCATTGTGTGGTATGATCAACTTATGATGGCGGTGTTTACATTCTTCTTTATCCTTATATGTGATGATCATGACCTTAAAGGTATTAGATGCAAGATGAATTAATATGATGATTTCGTTGTTATGAGGTTTATGGGTGTAAGCCTTGATTATAGTATAATGTTCTAAGTGAATTGATATTATGTGAAGTTATATGTATAGTCTTCCACACTTGTTGCATTATCTAGGAGTGTGGATGATCATGTTAGGGTAAGGTGTGGTCTATATAATTAGTGAGTATGAATACTCTTCTATCATGACACCTACCTATGAAATCCCTATATGAATACGTGATCAAAGTATACTAGGAGTCTTCTATTGTATTGTTGAATATGTTCTTGCCTCCTATGATGTAATGTGAGTGTGGGTAGTCTATAGTCCATAATACTCTATGTATCTATGACTTAGGACTTGAGGAATGTTGTACATGTGTTTTTATCTTCATAGGGTGGCTTCCTCAATTTTATGTTATAGCCATTATGTGATCATGTTGACGAATGTACACACACACTTCATGCACGTCTATGAGTAGGATAGATTCATGGTGACTAAGGAAAGTATAGTTCTCCTATGCATCATTATCTATTAATATGCATGTAAGTATATGATTAATGATGTTATGAACATGTGTGCCTAGGGGTTTTTATGTGAAGGTATATCTCACATATGTGTGGACACACACATGATTGTATGAATGATAGAGTTATTTGAAAGGAAATTCTCACATCAAGTAGAACTATGTATGCACACACACATGATTGTATGAATGGTAAATTATTTGAAAGGACATTCTCACATCAAGTAGGTTCTATGATGAAAGGACATTCTCACATCAAGTAGGTTCTATGATGAAAGGACATTCTCACATCAAGTAGGTTCTATGATGAAAGGACATTCTCATCTTAGAAACCTTTTAGCTATATGATGTATGAAGGAGCAAGATCCTAAAGCCTTTTTTATGAACTAATGACTAAGAAAGGATTATATATATTAAAGAGGGAGTTTAAGCTTAGCACCGAGTAGATATGTACATTGAGGAAAAGACCCCTCTGCTAATGCAATTAGTTGGGTAATCCAAGTGATACTCATGAGATGGAAGCCTCTCCGCTAATGCAATAGGTCTAGTTTCTAAAAGAAATCTCACTATCCCTTAACTACGTGGCCCTGTAGGATATATCTAGTGGATCCACCTATATAACTAATATGTAGGTTTTACCTTGGCAAGTAGAACACCCTTTTTTGATGTAGGGTTCTACGACACCGGATTCTATGTAGCTCACATAGTTTATATCGGTTATGGCTAAGCATCCCTAAAGTTAAGAAACGAAATAAGATAAGATTATAAATAATTGTCATGATTACTTGAAAGACTACTTAGTGTAGGTCGTACTATGGACCCTACTTATACATTCAACAAGTGGACTGCAAGGGAAGTTATGATGAGGTTCCTTTAAGAACAATTATTATGTTTAAGGAATGATTAGTATCAATACATGTCAGAATTGACTTTACTTATGTCAAGACATGTATTCTTATTATGCATTTCAATTAAACTTGTGGTTTCTAAATGTGTTTGTTTGGTACAGTGAGTGTATGTGACTGACTCCATGTATATGTTGCACAAGAAAGCTTGTGAAGGGGTTATGAAGGTGGTTTACCTACGATATGAACTAAATGAGTTATGAATAAGATGTAATGAATAAAACATTTCTCATGTGAATGAATTATGTTGGTCTTTTGTCCAAGGTTAAGTGCATGTGCGGTATGTTATGAAATGTGATGTGCCTAAGTCTAGGGTGACTTCCTAGGATCAGTTGGTGTGAGAACTAGTATAGGATGCTACTTGTATATTGCATTAGTATGATTGGGAGGTTGTATTAGGTGATGGTTCTTATATTTAGATTATGGCTTCAATGTGATAAAGTGGCTTCATGTATGGTTATGAGTGATATCCATGTCTATATGAAATATGTGAACTATCTTGTGCTTATTATACTAATGTTCATGAAGTTTTACTATAAAGACATGATACATGATTTCTAACTAAATTTCCTCTTTTAACTCCTGTTTTTGCCTGGTTTCCATGACCATTCTTCTTCATCTTTGTACAGAAAATGTAAGTGGTGATGACTACAGGTTGTATCCTAAGTGAAGGGCTAGGATAGTTCTCCTAAGTTCAAAGAAAGGGATCCCTATGATTCAAGGATTTCCTCTGTCAAGATTTTCTTTAAGTTTATGTAGCAATTAGCTTATTATTTTATGTTGTTAAGGGTCGTGTCCCTATTTTACTCTATTGATGTTGAGTCTAGGATGGAAAAACATACTTCGAGTCTAGCTATATTCTTATGGTATTTTTCATATATGAAAGATGTTCTAGAATATGATGTGATATGAAAAGTTTTAAATTTTCTGCTAAATTTCTATGACTATGCAATGAATGAATGCTAAGAGGCTTGTCCAACACCTCCTATAGATCGACAATGCCGATAACTTGTAGTGGGTATTCCCCAATCATTACATAATTTCATATACACTCAAATATGGTGTTGTTGCGCTTAAAAAGAAAAAATTAACGTAATTATGTAACGACCATATTTCAAATATCATGTCAAACAATATGTAAACAATCCATCCAATACCTAACAGAGTCACAAATTTTAACTTTCAAAAATCACAGGTTCTCCATCGAGGATTACTGTCGCAAAAGTTGTAAAATCAAATAATTCAAAAAAAAGTCATTGAAAAAGAGGAATATATCAATTTTGTTGAGGTTGGGTGAGTGAGGTGATTTATGAAGGTTGTTGGGCAATCTTTTTCATTTATTAATCTAAAGCAACAAGATTATAGTAGTGTCCCGAGTTCAGATGTCACGACCCAAAAATAGACTTGATGACACTCGTCTTATCCCACCAATACAAGTAAACCTAAAACTCAAAACCATTACAATAAAATACAAAAAAATTATTATTAACTTAAATTATGTCCCCAAAACCTTGTTGTCACGTGTACAAGCCTCTAAAGTATTACAATTGAATTAAAAGAAAATATAAGTCTCATATGACATTGTTTCTAGAGTAGAATAAAATCATAAATATGAGTAAGAAGGTATGCTGAGTGACGAACATCTACCTCACAAATCTCCAAAAAATCCTCGAACAAAATCATAAATAAGGTATGTTTTCATCTCTCTATCTCTTTACAACCGTTTCATCAAGATCAACTACTAAGAAATAAACTTCCGAATCAAACTTTGGAAGGTTTATAAATCAAGAGCGATTACCAAATCACAGCCTATAAACTAAATTTAATCAGAAACCCGTTGGACCATAACACAAAAATTATGAAGAATCTTTTCTTAGATAGAGAAGATAACATTCTGAAAAGCGATACCGGCTACAACCAGAAGTAAATCTCAATCAACCACCACATACTCATAATGCTCACCATTCCAAATCTTATAGAGATTTTCTTATCACAACACAGTCTTTTCACGATCTCAAGCTTTAAAATTCAAAAATCGACGTGATGACTCATGTCTTATCCCATCAACATAAGTTAGCCTAAAACCCAAACTGTTACACTAAAATGAATAATTCTACTATCAACTTAAACTGTACCCCCAAAACATGGTTGTCACGTGTACAAGATCTAAAGTATTATAATTGAATAAAAAGAAATATGAGTGTCATACGATTGTTTCAAGGATAGAATAATATCATATACAGGAGCAAGAGGGTCTGCTGACATGACAAACAACTAACTCACAAATCTGCAAAAAGAACCTCGAAAAATAGGAGAATATATCACAAAGTCCCGGGTTAGTAAACTACAAAAAATTATAGAAGCAAGGGACGAGTACCAAACCACATGGTACTCAGAAAGTAAACCTACGAACATAAAGCTAAGGGGATGAAATGGTAATTCTATAAAAATTTCTAAGAATGACATTTTGGGTCATAACATGAGAGGACTCAAAAATTTAGCAAAGATGGTGAAAGTTGCGACGTTCTTTCCTATGTCTGTAGGAGACTTTGTTTTCTAGAAAACCATGGACAAAATCCATGTATGGATTGCTCCTCATCCGGATGAAATTGATCAGTAAGAGAGAATCGGGATGGAAGAAGAAATCAAGCTAATTAGAGAAAACAAAGAGTGGGAGTCTCTAATCGTCAAGTTGATTGGATTTCTACTTCCATTTCTAATTCCATAAAAATCATGTGATGATGGTCATGAATATCTTTAATTTACTTACGTTTGGATCTGTCTCAGTACTCTTACGGTGGTACCACTCAGTACGGTTCAGATACATTTTATATGATGTATCTTGATCTAGATTAAAATGTATATGATACAACAAGGTTGCGAAAAAAGTAGTATGTAAAATGAAATAAAGTTTATCCATAAATTAATCACATTAGGTAAAAATTAATTTGTCGATTTGATACATGAATGAATCAGGAACTAACTATGACTAATAATTCATAACAATAAGTCAATACACAACTAACTAAAACAAAATTATCAAGTAAATACATAATTGAATAAACAATCAAGTTATAAATTACATTACGTTAGCTAGATGTCAAATGTATCAACAATTAACTAAAACTAATGAGAAGAAATAATATTGTATGTTTATGCATTAATAAATCTGATGCTTAATTTTATTCAAATTTGTATTAATTTATGTAAGTCAAATGTGTACGAAAATTCATATTGCAAATAACAACTAAAAATAATGAAACATAAAGTCAAAATAAATAACTTTTTAGAGAAAACTTCTAAAACTTGAATACGAGTATCTTAAAACAATATAAACAACAAACTCTGAAACTAGAGTTAATGTATCTCAAAAACAATAACACTGTAAAAAAATGTCAAACAACTGCCAGATAATTTCCATTCTACATTAACCAAATCATATAAAGTTAGTGTTGTGAATTAACTCTTAGGCCTTGGTGGATCCTCACTTTCACTTACGTATCTTGCCTTAGCCTTTCCAATACTAGTTTTTCATATTAGGATTGAATATCCTGTATGAAGATAATCTAAACGAAATGATAAACAGTGAAATTAGTAATTGCATTTTAACTTATGTGTGAATCTGTTACATTTCAAAAATATTTTGAATTTGGTACTTATTAAAATTTATGTATATGATACATAAACGCAAATATAAAGTATTTTACTGTGTATTTGATATGGAGACTCATTACAACTTTATATAGTGCAAGTATATCAATAATTTATATTTGATACTAGTTACACTTCATATACTCATTATTATGTATCAGGTTTAACTAACTTGTATATGATAAAACATTATGAAAAAGTGGCGGATCTAGGATTTTTAAGGTGAAGAATGTGAACTAATAGAACTGGATTCAACATCTATTATATATACATGAAAATTTGTTTTAAACATGTATGAATAGTAAAAAAAATATCCAAGGGGAACCCCCTAACAGAGGGCCGGCTGCACCACTGATTCTGCATATTACAACTCATTCTATAATGTGAACTTTATAACTTGATACATTTATAATATCTTACAAAATGAGAACAAAATTAGAATTTTATGTATCTATGTAATACTCTAACTTATGATACATGATAATAAAAGAAAACCATTTTGTCATTAATATATTAGATTTTTGAAACAACTAACAAAAGGACAATATCAAACATATGTCAAAAACGTATATCTAATATCCATTACAACTTGATGAACTGATATTGTTTATTTTGGATAGATCATCAATCATTTATGTCTCTCATGTACCACTGGAACAATATCCAAGTACATCCGAACCAAAAATAAATCAAAACAATTCACCTCAACAGAAAATAAGACTATATAAGTGACTGAAATAAGCAATGACAGAGAAATTACGAACAATGTCATTCTCCTAAGCACTAGTATTGTTAATATTAGATGAGTTTAATTTAATCAATGTTTGATGAATAAGATGAAAACTGTAAAAAAAATATGAAGAACAGTAGAATGGAGAAGATAAAACTACCTATTTAGAGATTTGAAATTGATTGTACTAGAGAAAGAAACTTTTGAAATTCAAAATGGGATGAAGGATATGAATAATCAGATTATGGAGTGAAAAAAGGGAGTGATTTAAGGATCAAATGTAACAACCCTAAAAATGGATAAGATAAAAATGCTTAATGTGTCAAGAATGCCTATGATTAGATCAGGGTTCACACAGATTGATGCACGCAGAACCAGACCTCAAATTCCTTACTACAACCAATCAACTAACATGGGGAGTTAGTTGAGATTGAAAATGTTGAATCCAATCATGTAGGGCTCTCGAATACGAAGATTTACTCGAAGGAGTCTTTACCGAACATAAATAGAGGAAATCTTAGGTTTGAAGGGTCTAGGGGTAAAATAGCCTTTTTTCTGGCTAAGAGTAGTATCGTCATTACCCTAAATATGTAATTAATTATTTAATTAATAAGGTTTAGGGGAAATTTGGGGAGAGAGGGTCAAATTGGGCTCTTGAAGTGAAGTCTTGCTCCACAGGGGTTTGAACCTCGGTGGAAGCAATATTTTAACGTAATTTTTATTTAAGCTACTGAATTAATGCAATTTATTAAGAATTACTATTAATTAGGTGATTCAAAATAAAAAAAATAGATTTTTATTTAATAAACAAAACCTTATTGACTAAGTCCTAAAACTAGACTCCTAAGCCTCCTACAACTTCCACTCTATCACGTTTAACTCTCCACTCTCACGCTCAATCTCTCTTATTATTTATCAAGTATTTTCTCTGCCAAAATAATATATTAAAGAATAAAAATAAATCAAGTTCATCACACTTGAAGAACTCACACGAAATCACACGAAAATAAACGTTAATCGCACACTAGGCTAAGAAAGGTTGTTATTCGAGTGGAGTTGATATTGAGGAGGCTTAGACGTGTGCTTGGGTGAATTTTTTTTGCAGCAAGTCAAGATTTTAACATAAAAAAAGTATGAGTTTTCTTCTCTCTTGGGCCCTTTCCCAAGAGACCCCTTAAGGTTCATATTATTCGTCCGAAAAACTAGGATTGTTTCCCCTTCTTCATGCCCCTCTCTCTTGCTCCCAATGAACCGTAGGTTGGGTATGATTGCTGGTTGATTTAGGTATATATTATGTTTTCGTGATGAATATGAATATGTTTGTGTACTTGAAATCATATGAAAGTGTCACGACCCAAAACGAGCCGTGAGTGGCACCCACACTTATCCTACTATGTGAGCGAACAGACCAATCTAAACCCCAACATTTCAACATAATAAACAGAATATAATGCGGAAGACTTAAACTCATTAATGAAATTCAATTCAATAACTTCTAAAAACTCAACATCTATTATTCCCCAAAATCTGGAAGTCATCATCACAAGAACATCTATCCTCAATTACTAAAACTAAGAGTATCTAAGAAAGCAAAAATAAGTAAAAGCTAGTCCATGCCGGAATTTCGAGGCATCAAGACTTGAAGAAGAAGATCCAGTCCAAGCTAGAAGCATTAGCTCACCCTGAAATCAGGTGTAATGAAGACTGGCTAGAGTTGCGGTTGAGTTGAAGACGATGGCACATTTGCTGCACTCCACAAATAACAAAGAAAGAAACATACAAGTATGGGTCAGTACAAAACACAAGTACTGAGTAGGTATCATCGGCCAACTCAAAATAGAAAACAATATATATCAGATAATATCATAAAATCAACTACAATACTCAGCATGCGGCATTTACAATTATCGTAACCCTTGGTCACAACACCAAGCACATCAATGAGGACTCACGCCTCCCCATCATAATCATTTGGGAATTAGGTTCATTAAATCGAGTATATTAACATCTTTCAAGATTTATTATCTTTATTACTCTCGTGTCGGTACGTGACACTCCGCTCCATATACTATCCTGGTGTCGGAACGTGACACTCCGATCCATATTCTATCCTGGTGTCGGAACGTGACACTCCGATCCATATTCTATCCTGGTGTCGGAACGTGGCACTCCGATCCTCACTCTATCCTGGTACCGAAACGTATCCGATCCATATACTATCCTGGTGTCGGAACGTGACACTCCGATTCTCATTCTATCCTGGTACCGGAACGTGGCACACGATCCATATACTATCCTGGTGTCGGAACGTGACACTCTGATCCTCATTCTATCCTGGTACCGGAACGTGGCACCCGATCCTCTATTACTATATAGGTACCGGAACGTGTCACCCGATCCCCTAATCTCACTACTTTCGTTCATCAAGCCTTCTTTTATACCAAGGCATCATCATTAACAAAGTGGATTAGGGTTTCTTTTCAAAATTTAGGATTCAATAGCTTCATCATTCTTATTTTATCACAATTATATAATCACATTCATGCAAGCTTACAATTAAGCATATAGAAGGGTTTACAATACTACCCAATACATATCATTCGCTATTAAGAGTTTACTACGAATAGCATAAAAACCATAACCTACCTCCACCGAAGAACCGAAGTCAAGCAAGCTACTTCTCCAATACTTTTCCTTTCTTCTATGCCTCCAAACCTTTCCAATCTATCAATTATATATATGCATAATTTGTAAGTTAACGAATCTATAAATACTCATATTATTCTATGTCTAGCCTATAACCACACTCACCTAATTCTCTAAGCAATTTTCTAAGTTCCAATTCAAGGGTAAGTCTTAATTTCCCCAATTCGCATAACTTTAATGGAATTTAAATAATTTAATACACTTAATATTTAATTACCAATCCCGATACATCAAAATATAATTTTATATAATAACAGATTTTCAAAACTTAAAGTTGAAGTCACTTGTCACGGCACCGGTGACAATCAACACCTACCACATTCATCTCCAATTCACAATGCACCCTAATAACAATAATATAATTATCAAATATTTGTTTAAAAGAAATCAGCCTACTAATTCATGGAAATCGTAACTATCATACCCACAATTTAAAGCCTAAGTCACTTTAATCTAGTCTAATATCTCTGGTCATTAACTTTTCATTGACCATCTTTAAATTTACTACCTTACTATTTCTACAAATTAGTCATTAAAACTTGTCTTCAACTTTTCCTATTCAATTTGTCACCCACGTTACCTGTTTTCCAACTCAAGTTCACGTGCAGTGTTCATAGTACACCATAACCCTATTAAACTTGCTCCCAATAATATAATAATAATTTAACTTTACTCATATATGAAACAATCAATGTAACAAATTAAAATAGACATGAAGATTTAGTTACCAGAACTGGGTTTGTCAGTTAGAGTGATGCCGACGCCACTCTCCATAACTCTCTTATTCCCATCTTTTTTTTTTCCTTCTAAAGAATATTTATTTACCCTAATTCATATACTTGTTTAATTAAAAAAATAATGGTAAAAGTGACCTACTATAAATGTTATGTTATCTTATTTAACCACCAACTAAATTAATTATTAAAACTACCCCACTAATTTCATAATTATAGTTATGAATAGTCCAAAACACCCATTTAGAATCTATCGAAAAGTACTTTGTCAAATAAAAAGCTCTAGTACTCAAAAAGATCAAACGAGTTTTTACAGAAACATAACCTATGTATAACGAAACTATCTGCAGGTGTGTGCAAAAATGTGGCAGTGACTATGTGTTCTCGGATTAAGGCTCCAAAATTGATAATGTTTTGGTTGTTATTTTACGTGCATAAACCTTTGTAAATCGTGATGTTCATTAAAATGAAAGTGTGGATGATTTAATATAAATGTTTTGGCTAAACGAATCGATGAACAATGCACCCCAAAACGTATTAAATGATCTTTAAATTACCCTATGAATTCAAGTTTAAATGTTGAACAAAATGAGCTGGAAAATGAGACAAAATTTCTAGAAAATTATAAGTTGTTTTTGGATAAACTCAGATGTATAAATCTTGAAATTTAAATAGGTATAAATTAGGTGAGGTCATTAGGAATAAAACTTGCAACCTCACCCTTGAAAAGCACTAAAACGTGAAAAGGGAAATGGGGTCAAGGGGGATTGATCTTCGGTGTGCTGGCTGAAAAGTACAGTACAAAAATTAATAAAAATAAAATGGGAGGCGTGGGAATCGAACCCACGACCTCCAGGCTGAGAGTGGAGGCAAAGGAAAAAAAATAAAATAAAAGGAATGCGAGGCACGGGAATCGAACCCACGACCTCAAAGCTGTGATGGATAGTAAAGGAGAAAGGGAAAATAAAAAAAGAGAAAAAGGTGAGGCGTGGTAATCGAAACCACGACCTCTAGGAAGGCTGCGAAATAAAATAAAAATAAATAGAGGCTGTGGGGGTTTGATTTCACAACCTCATGGTCTATGAGAATTGGACAAGGAGAATTTAATGAAAATAATAAAATGTGTTGTGGGGGTTCGAAGCCACAACCCCTCTGCCAAGTAAGAGGAGATTTCAAGGAGAAGTATAAAGAGGGAATGTTGATGTTGTGACTTGATGTAGGTTCCCAATGTTATGTTGACCAAAAATAAAATTCATGAAAAATTTAAGTGTTCACCATGGTATTCGAACTTGGGTTTCCTTTCCAATATTCCGTATTGATACATAAGTCATACATTAATTAAATGATAAAAAATAATGCCACCTACTTAGATCGAAATTGAGATCTTTGTGTATATACAAGATTCATAAACCTTGTGCTACATAATCTTAGGAAGAGATGAATCACTTAAACGAACTATGAATGAAGCGTACGTTAAAAATAAGTGAACCTAAGATGTATGGAATGAAATAATAAAACCCTAGAAAGTTTAAGTACGAGTGTAAAATACACTAAATTGCCAAGTGCATTGGCATATAATGAAATGTACAATGAAACCCTACAAGGATTATTTAAGAGTGTGAAACACACCAAATGGCCAAGTGCATTGACATATGATGAAATAAACAATGAAATGATGATATAAACAATAAAATGATGATATGAACAATGAAATGATGAAATCAACAATGAAATGACGAAACCCTAGAACGGGTTAAGTAAGAGTGTGAAACACACCAAATGGACAAGCGCATTGACATATAATGAAATGATCTTTCACTTAAAAAGGGGTGAGTAATTATTAAGAGCAAATGTTCTAATGTTAATGAATATTGTGACGACATGATATGAGGCTAATGTAAAATGAGCCTAAGCAAATATTACCAAAATGTACTCATCTATGAGAGTGTAAAGTTAATGAAGAGACTAGTCTCTATGAACACTCTAATGAAAGTGTTTAGATTAACACACATAATACTAATGAAGAGATGAGAAATCATCTATTGAGTTATGATGTCCTCATACTAGAATCCTGCTTCCATGATGTATGATTTGAATTTAATGTAACTTTATATAGAGCACCGATAGACTAGCTATGAGCGGTGATGCCTTCTTTCGGGAAGGGCGGAGGTTCACGTCACTCTCATGAGATGCGACTGTCCAGCATGCCGGGCATGAGTCTCCTTATATCTCCTAGTCTTCGAACCTATACTACCAATATAGGGATCTGGAGGGGTTCAATTCCCACGTACGCTAGCATGTTTTGGGTCAGTTTGGCCGGTGATTCCACCTCTTTTCGGTGTGGGGTTTCATGACACTGGATTTCGTGATTCTCACATGATCTATGTCGGTTAAAGTTAAAGTTCCCAATGAATGTATGAGGCCGGCCTCAAATGATGCACATAATGAAATGAATAATACCAAAGGTGTTAGGATATGATAATAAAGACGTGAGTTAGACTCAAGTAATGACATTAGGTCATTCTTGGTCATTTCACAACAAACCCGATGAAATCCTTAAACTACATCCTAGGTATAAATGGTGTTTACACTGTCCCATGAATGAAATGAAATGAAGTACATATGAATGAACAAAGCAGACTCTGTGTTTGCTAAAGCAGACTCCCTTGTTGAGGTCCCATATGTGGAGACCTCATTTTTGGAAGTCTTAATGTCAAGTCCATGATTCCAAGGTATCATGACATATGAATAAATGATATAAACAACGTTATGTGTTATATGAATTATGAGATGTGCAATGTGTACGCTGTTGTGTACTGTGTGCAAAATGTTAAGTATGATGGTGCATGTTACTCTCATGGCATAACTTTCCTAATCCAAATTTGTAAAGCTCAAAAACTTTCTAATCCAAATTTGGAGACCTCACTCACTTTCCTAATCTCAATTTGGCAAGTCAACTTACATGACCTGCTATAATCATGTTGCTATGAAAGATTTATTCTTACTCATGCATGTCCTTGGTGTGTGTTTGCATATACCCATACTTAGTACAAGTGTGTAATCGTATACAACTCTAAACTTTTAGGTGCAGACACAGGTGGACGCTACAGCTACAGGATCAACTCTGCAGCTATCTGGACGTCGAGCATTCATTGGGACTTGGTAGGCCCTCATCCTTTCGAGGATTCTTGCCCATTTACATTCTAGCTTAGTTGTAGGATTGAGCTAGTGAAATATGTTCCACTAGTGTTTCTTTCCAGTTTTTGTTCAGATATTGTATTGCTGCAATTTTGGCAAATCTATCGTTATAATAAATTGCTTCTTTCATTTGATGATCTGAATGTTAGATGGTTGATGGCGAAAAATTATATATGTAATAGAATATATAGTAAGCATGTAAGGAAACAAAAATTTTCTAATTTTCCACTAAAATTAACGTAGATGAAGTAAGAATGACGTATGTAGACTTGTCTGCGACCTTGGAGAGTTCAGCAACGCTGGGCTCGTCTGGGGTCTAGATTTCGATCGTGACAGCCAAAATAGAAGGGGAAATGTGCGTTTGTTGTGTTAGGAGTAATGTATCGGTTGACTTGAGAATTGGATATAATAAGGGATTTTGAAAATATTTTAAAATGGTAGGTAATAAGAGAAATTATGGCAAATAAAGGTGCATATATAGGTATTTTTTCGATAAAATCAAAGACAAAAAACCAAAATTAAAATAAAAAAAGAAAACATAAGATAATATTGTAAAATAAAAGACAAAAAAGACAAGAATATATAAGATGAAAGTAATAGAAATAGGGGGAGACAAAAAATGAGAGCTTTTCTTATTACTAAAAGTCTTCAACTGGATACAATATGCACCCTTATGCCTCTATTATAGTGTAACCCTTATGCCTCTATTTAGTCATAAATATGATATTTACATGAATATAATGGAGGAGGTTATGGAAGAGAGGTTACAAAAATAATGGTTAAAAAGTTTGAGGTTACGGAGGTTATTATTATCTTTATAATAGAGGAAAGTAATGGAGATAATGGGTGAGAGTAACCTCTTGGTTTAATGGACATCCACACTATAATATTTTATAATACAAAAGACCTAACTATATATTGTAGGAGTAAAATAAACACGTCAAGAATTAGGTGTTCACAACATGCCCCTCTTTTGTTGGAAACATGAAGAGATTTCAAGTGAAAGAATTGTCTAATTTTGACTCTTACAAAATATATTGAAGACGTTTTAAGAAAGCTGACCAAACCTTTTTTCAGAGGTTATTTTCACATCCTTTATTAAAAGGAAAGCACGTAAATGTAGTTCAAGAAAATTTGATAGTCAATGGTATCATATTTTGTGGTCAAAAGAGTGTTTCTTATTATTTATCATCATCTATTATCTATATTTACATAAATAAATATAGAGAACTATGTTTCTTACAACATAGGAGTTACAAGATCCCTCCTCGATATGTTTCTTGTAGTTTTGTATTGATCTTCTACTTGGTTATTGTATTATCTTTGAGATTGATCTTAAGGTTCTGTTAACGACTTGTGGATCATTCTCAGGTGCATGTTGTGACTTGAGTTGGCAGTTAATACTCAAAACTCAACATCACAAAATTAATAACTTGAATAGGATCGTTTCTTTTAGGAAAAAAGAGAGAGATGAGAATCTTGAACTAGGATGTTTACTCGTAGAAAGAAAAGTAGAAATGAGGCGTATTACCCTGAGAGTTTCTAATAAGATGTATTGTCTTTGTGGGTGACCTAAGATTGGTTTATTACCCCAAAATGTTAATATGGCGTATATAACCCATAAATGTTGGTGAGTATTTCCCAAGATATGCATATGGTGTGTATTGTCAATGAATTGAGAATCAATGTGTATTGCATGTGAATAAGGACTTGTGCCCATCGCACATGAAAGAAAGACTAGTATGTGTTGAACATAAATGCAGTATTGATGTTTATTGCATGTGATTTGGATATGTGTGTCTTGCTCATGAAAGAAAGATTAGTGTGTTTTCTACCTGAATAACGGACAAGTGCATATTTGCACGGAACTCAGATTGATGCGTATTGCACAAAATTCAGACTGATGTATATTGCAGATAAGTTAGATTGGTGCGTATTTCAAAAGAATAAAGAATGGGTGCTTATTGCACATAACTAAGACTGGTGCATTTTGTACATGAAGTCTGAATGGTGTGTAATGCACATGAATAAAGATGGAGTGCGTGTTGCACAAAATCTAGACTGATGTGTATTGATTGAATCTCTCTTATTCAGAGGCAAAAATGTGAATAGAATGAGATGAAACAATAAATAGGTGAAGATTTATGAGAAATTCCTTTACGTGATATTTGATTTTTGACTTGTAATCCCGCATTTTCTTTTGTTCCGGTGTTGAGAAAAAGGAAGAGAAAATTTTTAGTTTAAAGTGGTTTTTTGTTTGTGGCCTTGATGCTCTAATGACTGGACCATACTGCTTACCGCTTTCTCCAACTCTACTCCAAATCCTTTGTTGAACAACCTTTGAAGCTTCCGCTTTGTAAATTCAGGGGCCTTGATCTTTGGTACTACCAAATATCATGGTGTAATTAATGTCCCAAAGAATGAATTTTTCTTTTGAACTTTTTGTCATAACTTAAGAGAATATATTTTGTTCCTTTACGAGTTTTCAATGTACATTTGAGGCATTTTTAGTCCTTTCTTGATGGCAGGCCAACTCGGGTACATAGCTTTACTTTTGGGAAACCACAGTTAACTTTGTGATTTTTACCTTAGTATGTCAAGAGATTATACTGAAAACACTAGAAAATATAAACATAAGAGTGAAAGATTGGATAAATAATGACTACAAACATAAGAATGTGCATTCCTTTTTGAAGAAAAATGAGAAAGAGAAGTTATCTGGAGGCATATGTCGACTTGAGTGAATAATGCCATACACTTTGGACATGACCATGATTCGTTTGAGTTGTCTAGTTCTCAGAAAGTGAATCATTATCAATTAAAAATTGATCTATGTATCTTTCATGCAGAGATGTCGAGAAATGGTTTTATTTGCAATTTTCTTCGAATTAGTATTTTTTTCATGATGTTCTCTTCTTTAATATTAAGCTGTCCTCAAGGGTCTTCACCGATAAGATCTTCCCTCTTGTCGGCTTATGGTTCCTATAAAGGTTTTCACCGATGAGACTTTGTCATTTATATTTGTTTTCCTTTTTGATGGTGCCCATAAGGGTTTTCACTTATAAGTTTAATTTTTGAATAAACAATGTTGTCTCTGATGATCAATTGTCCATGCAAGACACACTAAATCTATCGTTCTTAGCGTTGGTAATGATGTCAGTTGCTAGAATTGAATCATAAATTGAATAACAATTTGACACTATACTATTAAAAAAAAAATAATGCCCCAATTTTTTATAAATCCTGGAAAATTGATTTTTTTGGTTATGACCAAACAACAAAGGGTTAATTAAAGAATCAGGTCAAACGTAATTCGAATTTCCAACGAAAGGTTTTCTATTTCCACACTAGTAAAGTACAAGGATCATTTGGACACCACTTCTTTTTTATGATATGAAACTTGCCAATTTGGGGAAGACTATCCCTTGGATTCTTCTTGGTGAGGGAGA
Source organism: Solanum peruvianum (assembly GCA_027705065.1). Lineage (NCBI taxonomy): Eukaryota > Viridiplantae > Streptophyta > Magnoliopsida > Solanales > Solanaceae > Solanum > Solanum peruvianum. The sequence continues at coordinate 114,601 of JAKWJD010001577.1, read as the reverse complement.
ATGCACTTAAGACCAGTTGACCTACTTCAAAGTGTTTTTGGGTGCACCTTTTTGTTGTATGAACGAGCCATCCTTTGCTTTAAAGATGACCAAAATAGATGGTCATGAATCATTTCTCATATATTAATGTGAGCCGCTTTAGTCGGTATTGACCCATTCAGTATCTCCAATTTCAGCGTCGATAATGATCTGAAGAGATAGAATTTCGACTTCCTATGGTATCACAGCCTCGGTCCCATATACCAGCAAATATGGAGTTGCACCAATCGATGTGTGCATTATTGTGTGATATCGCAATATTAAAAAAGGCAACTTCTCATGACATGGTCTAGTGCCTCGAACCATCCTCTTGAGAATCTTTTTGATTATTTTGTTGGCAGCCGCCAAAGCACCATTGGCTTTTGGCTGGTATAAAGTAGAATTGTGATGGAAAATGTTAAACTACTCAGATACTCTTTTCATCAAATTTCTATGAAGATTTTCAACATTATTTGTTATGATGGCTCTTAGTGAACACTTTGAAAGTGATCACTTCCACCCATTTTGTAATGTAATCGGTTGCGACCAAAATGAATAGATGGCCATTAGAAGATTTTGGCTCAGAGCAATCATTGAATGCAACTCTAAAGGAGCTGACTGAATTACATCACCAGGAATTGGGAACTGATGACATTTTTTAACTAAGCGAAACTAATCTTTTTCGATGGTAAGAAAATAATATCCTGCTCTAAGTATTTTTTTCGTATGGATATATCTATTCATGCGTGGACCACACACCCCAACATGCACTTCATTCATGATCTTCTCATCTTCTTCAACATCCACACATCTTAACAGGTTTAAATCTGGGGTTCGTTAATATAAATTTCCCTTCAAAAAAGAAACCACTAGTCAGGCGTCTAATAAATATTTTTTGGCTTCTATTAGAATGCTCGGGATATCTCCATGTCTTCAGAAATTGCATTATGTCTAGGTACCAAGGGTCCCCATATGGTTCTGTTTCCACTATGTTACAATACCCATGTTTGTTCCGAACTTTAATCTTTAAGGGAGTGATGTAAGTGTTTCCATAATATGGAAGCATTGAGGTAAAAGTAGCCAATGCATTTACCAATTCATTATGAAATCTAGAGATGTATCTCTACTCGATGGATCTAGACCTTTTCCTAAGATCTTCCACGCATTGTCTGTATGGAAGAAGCATGAGGTCATGAGTTTTCCATTTCCCTTGAGTTGGCAAATAAGCAAATTACAATCTACCAACACAATAAATTCTTGCACACCCAAATATATTGCCATATTTAGAACCATGATTAAAGATTCACACTTTGTTGTGTTATTTTACAAAAGAAATAAAGTCGAGTTGTTGTTGGGTAATGGTTCTCAGTAGGTGATATGAGAATTACCCCAATCCATGTGCCTTTTGCATTGATTGATCCATTCAAGTACAATTGCTAGACCTAATTTTAATATGGATCCAGTTCTTCAACTAAGTTATTCTCTTCATCTAAAAAATATGTATACGATGGTTGATACTTACCATCGACTGGATTTTCTTCCAAGTGGTCTACCAAAGCTTGAGCGTTCATTTTAGTTCAAGTAAGACATATAATGTCACATTTAGTGATCAAGATTTTCCATTTTGTGAGTCTTCCAGTTGGCATTGGCTTCTGAAATATGTACTTCAAAGGATCCATCCTAGATATGAGGTAAGTTGTGTAAGATATACGATAATGCCTTAACTTTTGAGCTACCTAAGTTAGGGCGCATCATGTCCTTTCCAAGACTGTCTACTTGACCACATAACTAGTAAATTTCTTGCTCAAGTAGTAGATAGCTCGCTTCTTTATGCCTATGGAATCGTGATAATCGAGAACACCCCTAAAGGAATAATTTGATACTAAAAGATATAAAATGAGAGGCCTATTAGGTTTAGGTGGGACAAATATGGAAGGGTTTGACAAATACTCCATAATTTGTTATTAAGATTGTTGAAAATTCTCCGTCCATCTTACAGCAACATCCTTCTTCAAAATTCTAAAAATAGGCTCACAAGTGTTTGTGAGTTGAGCAATTAACCTGCTAATGTAGTTCAACCTCCCCAATAGACTCATGACTTCAGTCTAATTTTTTGGAAGTTGACACTCTCGAATAGATTTTATTTTGGAAGGATCCAATTCAAATCCCCTTCTACTGACAATAAAACCCATAAGTTTTCAAGATGGAGCTCCAAATGCAAATTTTACTAGATTAAGCTAGATATCATATCTTCACACCTTTTAAAGATTTTTCTCATATCTTGCACATGGTTCGCTTCTGTTTTAGACTAGATGATTACGTCATTAACATATACTTCCATTTCTTTGTGCATCATGCCATAAAGCATAGTTGTCATAACCCTCATGTAAGTTGCCTGAAATTTTAAAGACTGAATGGGATGACCCTTTAGCAATAGGTTCCCCATAGAGTTGTGAAAACAGTTCTGTGAACGTCCTCTTCTTCCATCAAGATTTGATGATAGCCTGCATTACAGTCCATAAAATATTAAAATTTTGTGTTTGGCACAATAATCAAGTAGAATGTGGATATTTGGCAAGGGTAACTTGTCCTTTGGACTAGCCTTGTTCACATATCAATAGTCAATACAAACATTTGTCTTTCAATCTTTTTCCTCCAAAAATTTTCCAATAAAGTAAAATAACGAATGGCTTGGATCACATTTTCACTTAGTTGTTTCATGATTTCTTCCTTCATATCTTCACTCATGTCCGGTTTGAATTATTTTCATTTCTATTGGACTCGTCGAAAATCAGTATTAGTGGGCAACTTATGGTCCACTAAATCAACACTCAAGCATGGCATGTCATCATAACACAAAGCAAACACATATTTGTATTCAAAGAAAAGTTATCTTATGGCATCCTGAATTTCCTTCTTGACTTGAAGACATATTTTTTTTGTTTGACTTCCTCAGTACTTCCTAAACTGACTATCGCGTTTCACTAAGAATAGGCTTAAGTTTATGCTCAAACTGTCCTGATTCCCTATTAATTTCCCTATAAGACACTTCTTTATCTTATTCAACCTATTTACTCCATGATTCAATAATAAACAACTATTTGAGATCTGGGAGTGAGTTTTGCATGCATGTCATGTTATCAAAGCCGGCATATAAGAACCTAAAAAATAGAGAATAAGAATTAAGGGATGGGAAAATACAAATATTTACTATGAAACGGAATTTCATGAAATTAATTTTTTTTTAAAATAGAAGGGTTGACACTGATAAAAAATAATTTCAAATATTCAGACCACAACCTTGACAACAACAAAATACAGCAGAGTAGAAAAATAAGCTACCACAACTCCTTCTTTATCGGGAAAATAGTCGCTTCCTAATTGTTTATCTCAACACATGAGTCCATGAGTTGCACATTGGCATGAATTGTACCTTTAAAACCTTGAACCATATCCATTTCATAAAATAAATTACTAAGGTCCTGAATAATTTCTTCAATGTCTTTGTGAGAGACGAAATATTCCATTTATTGACCCCGAGGCTTGATAAAGGACTGAGAAATATGGGAATAAGTTGTGGAAATACCCAATCAATATTTTTGTGGTTCTTTTCCTTATCCATTACTCTTACTTCGTTTGTATCCGGGGCCAAAGGTGCCTTGGTTTCCTAAAAAAGTTATGGGATCTATGATTCCTTGCTTACATAGTCCAAAATCTTTACAAGGTTAATAACCATATTCGTAACGACCTCTTTAGTCATTTCAAGCAGTAGAATTGTTTTGATAAAAACTGACTAGGTCGACGACTCACGCGACGGACCGTCATTGTCACGATGGACCGTGACGGACTCCGTCGTCCCACACTTGTGTAATTCTCCTACTGCTCTCCTCATTATCCTCGACGACAACTAGGACGAACCGTCATAGGCACAATGGTCCATCGAGGATCTCCGTTCCAAAACACTTAAACTCGAAAATCTGGGTGCTGGGATAAACTCTCTGAACTTCACGACGGAACTGCAGCACGGACCGTCGTAGATACAACGGACCGTCACAAACCCCTTTACTGAATTTGAGTCTCTGAACTCTTTGATGACCCTGCAGGACGGACCGTCGCACGCACGACGGGCCGTCAAGAGTTGCGCAACCTCGACTGGGTCGGATTTCTGCTAAAAGTTTTTAGGGGTGTTTTGGACTATTCATTCTTATAATTAGGAAATTAGTGGGGTAAGTTTAATAACTTAATTACTTGGGGGTTAAGGAGATAACCTTGAAATATATAGTGGGTTACTTTAACCATCTTTTACAATTAATTATATGATAATTAGGGTAAAATAAAAAGAGTCTGAAGAAGAAAAATAAAAAGAACAGAGAGAGGGAGAACGAGCGAGAAAAGGGAGAAGTGAAGAGGAAAGCAAAGGCATTGAGAAGTAACTTGCTTGATCACGATTCCTCGGTGGAGGTAGGTTATGGTTTATGCTATTTCATAGTAAACTCTAAATAGTGATTGATATGTATTGGGTGGTATTGTAAAGTCTTTTATATTCTTAATTGTGCTGTTGCATGTTGTGATTATGTAAATAGTGATGGATTATAATGATGATACCGTGGAATCTTAAAAACATGAAATCCACTCTATTAATGATGAAGCCTTGACATAAAAGAAGGCTTGATGAACTAAAAGAATGAGGTTAATGGATCGGGTGTCACGAACCGACACGTAGTATTAGGGGATCGGGTGTCACGAACCGACACGTAGTATCAGGGGATCGGGTGTAACGTACCGACACATAGTATTAGGGGATCAGGTGTCACTTACCGACACGTAGTATTAGGGGATCAGAGTGTCACGTTCCGACACAAGAAGAATAAAGAGAATGAATCTTGCATTATGGTAATATACTCAAATTTAAAGAACCTATTTTCCAAATGAGTATGGTGTGGAGGCTTGAGTCCTCATAGGTGTATTTGGTAATGTGGCCAATGGTTCTTGTACTTGTTGTTGTCACCTGTTGAGTATTGTAGTTGATTTTATGTTATTATTCGATATATATTGCTTTCTATTTTTCTCTTTGTTATTTATGGAATGAAGCAAACGTGCCATTGACTTCGACTCATCCGCAACTCTAGCCAGTCTCCAGCATATCAGATTTCAGGGTGAGCTATTATTCCTAGCTCGGGCTGGATTCTCTCCTTCACGTCTTGATGTCTTGAAGTTCGGACATAGACCATCTCTTATACTTATTTTAGCTTCTTAAATACTCTTAGATTTAGAAATTTGAGGATAGATGTTCTTGTGTGATGACTTCCAGATTTTGGGGATAATAATTGATAAACTTTAGAATGTTTATTTATTGGTTATATTAATAAGATTTGAGTCTTCTGCATTATATTTTGTTCAATATTGGTAAATGTTGGAGTTTAGATTTGTTGGTTCGCTCACATAAGAGGATAAGTGTGGGTGCCACTCGCAGCTCGTTTTGGGTCGTGACAAACTTTGTATCAGAGCATTAGGTTCGTTGGTCTCATCACACAAGAACGAGACTAGTAGAGTCTTGAGGAACGGTAGGGGGACGCCTTTACTTTTCTTTGAGAGGCTATAGGACTTTAGGAAAATTCCATTCTTTCTTTCTTTCGTGCTATTACTTGGATCCAATTGGTATCTAGGTGATACAAATTGGTATCTGACATCCTCACTCTATTTCGCAGATGGTTAGAACTAGAGCAACAACTGTGCCAACACCAACACCGGCAAGACAGGATGCGTTTGAGCCAGCCACTGGGGCTGTAGCTCAAAGAGGAGCAGTGGCAAGAGGCCGTTGTAGAGGTCGCGGGAGGACGTCCTCTAGAGGTAGAGGAAAACACCTGGTCCAGCTAGTACTAGGGCGGTGACTCCTCCACCGACAGATGAGGTAGTAAGAGAGGGTGAGGAAGGGGAAAATGAGCAAGTGCAAGATGAGGAATTACCACCCCAACCTACCCCACAGATGATTAACCAGGTTCTTGCTTATCTTAGCGGGTTATCTGATCAGGGCCAGACACCTCCAGTGTTTTCTGCACCAGCACCTCAGGTTCCGGGAGTACAACATGCAGCTGCTGTGGCTCCCCGCATGGATGCCTAATTAAAAGTAGGCACATTTCCTCGATTGATTACAGGGCCTATAATGACAAGCGATCAGCATGAACTTTTCACTAAATTCTTGAAGTTGAAACCTCCAGTCTTCAAGGGTGCTGAATCTCAGGATGCCTACGATTTTCTGGGTTGATTGTCGTGAGCTGCTACATAAAATGGGCATAGTAGAACGATTTGGCGTTAAGTTTGTGACCTATCAGTTTCAGGGGAACGCCAAAATGTGGTGGCGGTCATATGTTGAGTGTCAACCAGCACAGGCACCACCTATGACTTGGGCATCATTCTCTAGCTTATTTATGGAGAAGTATATACCCCGGACTTTGAGGGATAAGAGGAGAGATGAGTTCCTGAGCCTAGAGCAAGGCAGGATGTCGGTTACTGCTTATGAGGCTAAGTTTCGTGCAATATCCAGGTATGCCATCCAGCTTTACTTCAGTCCACAATAGCGGATTCGTCGTTTTCTGATGGGATTGAGGTTAGATTTGCAGATCTCAGCCTTACAGGTAGCTGCTGCAGCAAAATCTTTTCAGGAAGTGGTAGATTTTGTGATAGAGGTGGAGGGGGTAAAGCCAGACGACTTCACCATGGCCTCGACATCTAAGAAGTTTCGGAAGGGAGGTGAGTTTAGTTGTTCTTAGTCCAAAGGGAAGAGTTCAGGAGGTTACCCAGCCCGTCCTATTCAGTCTTAACTGCGGCTGTAGCTGGGGGTCCATCGCAGACCAACAAACATTCCTTGAGTTTTGAGGTTATCCCCAGACTTCGTCGTTCTCACAGAGACCTATGCTTGACCCAGAGAGTGTTATGGATGTGGGGAGACTGGACAAATTAGGAGATATTGTCAAAAACAGAGTTATAGACCCCCAATAGTCAGAGGTAGAGGTGGTCATGGAAGAGGCCGCCATTCTGGAGGACGTGATGGCCAAGGTAATGGTGGTCACCAAATCAACCGGGTTGGCGGGCAAGATGGAGCTACTGTAGTGCAACATGGTAGGGGAACCGGGCAGACGGTTATAGGGCCCATTGTTATGCTTTCCCCGGGAGGTCTGAAGCGGAGACATCTGATGCTGTTATTACAGGTAATCTTTTGTTTGTGGTTGCATGGCTTCTGTATTATTTGATCCTGGATCCACATTTTCATATGTATCTTCCTCATTTGCTACTGGTCTTAATTTACATTGTGAATTGCTTGACATGCCCATTCGTGTCTCTACTCCTGTGGGTAAGTCATTGATAGTTGAGAAGGTGTATAGGTCTTGTCTTGTGACTTTTATGGGGAACAATACTCATGTAGACTTTATTATTCTAGAGATGGTTGATTTCGATGTAATTCTTGGTATGACTTGGCTTTCTCCAAATTTTGTAATCTTAGATAGTAATGCTAAAACTGTGACATTGCCAAGCCTGGGACAGACCCACTAGTGTGGGAGGGTAACTATACTTCCACCCCAATTCGTATAATCTCCTTTCTTCATGCTAAGAGAATGGTTAGTAAGGGTTGTCTAGCTTTCTTGGCACATCTCAGGGATTATACGTCCCAAGTGCCTTCGATTGAGTCTGTTTCGATAGTACGTGAGTTTCAGGATGTGTTTCCTGCAGACCTTCCTGGTTTGCCACCGGATAGGGATATTTATTTTTGTATCGATCTGGAGCCGGGTACTCGCCCCATTTCCATACCCCCTTACAGAATGGCTGCAGCAGAGTTAAGGGAGTTAAAGGCCCAACTTCAAGAGATTTTAGGTAAAGGTTTTATTAGACCAAGTGCATCCCCTTGGGGTGCTCCTGTTTTATTTGTGAAGAAGAAGGATGGATGTTTTCGGATGTGCATAGACTACATGCAACTGAATAAGGTAACTGTTAAGAACAAGTATCATATTCCTCGCATTGATGATTTGTTCGATCAGTTACAAGGTGCTTGTACCTTCTCAAAAATCGATTTGAGATCTGGTTATCATCAATTGAAAATACGGGCAAGAGATGTGCCAAAGACTGCTTTTCGAATCAGGTACGAGCATTATGAATTATTAGTAATGTCTTTTGGGGTTATGAATGCCCCTGCTGCTTTCATTAGTCTAATGAACGGGATTTATAAGCCATATCTGGATCCCTTTGTCATTGTGTTATTGATGATATACTAATATACTCAAAGTGCAGGAAAGAACATGAGGAACATTTGAGAATTGTATTGGAAGTATTAAGGGAGAAAAGGCTTTATGCCAAATTCTCCAAGTGTGAGTTTTGGCTAGATTCAGTGTCCTTCTTGGGGCACGTGGTTTCTAAGGATGGAGTGATGGTGGATCCTTCTAAGATTGAAGCAGTGAAGAGTTGGGTAAGACCTACTAATGTTACAGAGGTAAGGAGCTTTGTTGGTTTATCTAGCTACTACCGTCGATTTGTCAAGGGATTTTTCTGTTGCATCCCAATGGACAAACTTGACTAAGCAGAATGTTCGGTTTGTATGGTCGGACGAATGTGAAGAAAGCTTCCAGAACTTCAAGACCTTGTTGACTACTGCATGCATTTTATTCTGGGTTTGTATGGTCGGACGAATGTAATTGCTTATGCTTCAAGGCAATTAAAAGTGCATGAACGTAACTATCCGACCCATGATTTGGAGTTGGCTGCAGTCGTGTTTGAATTAAAACAATGGAGACATTATCCATATGGGGTTAAGTGTGAAGTCTATACAGATCATCGTAGTTTACAGTATGTTTTTACTCTGAAAGATTTGAATTTGAGACAGAGGAGATGGATGGAACTACTGAAGGACTATGATATTACTATCTTGTATCACCCACGAAAAGCTAATGTAGTGGCAGATGCCTTAAGTAGAAAAACCGGGAGCATGGGAAGTCTAGCTCACTTACAGGTTTCTAGACGTCCATTGGCTAGAGAGGTTCAAACTCTGGCTAATGACTTTATGAGGCTGGAAGTACTAGAGAAGGGAGGATTGTTTGCCTCTGTGGAGGCAAGATCTTCCTTTCTTGAAAAGATTAAGGGAAAACAGTTTACTGATGAGAAACTGATAAGAATTCGAGATATGGTATTACGAGGAGAGGCTTAAGAGGCAATAATTGATGAGGCAATAATTGATGAGGAAGGAGTTCTGAGAATTAAGGGAAGGGTATGTGTGCCCCGTGTTGATGATTTGATTCACGCTATTCTACAGAGGCTTATAGTTCAGGGTATTCTATACATCCTTGTGCAACCAAGATGTATCGTGACCTAAAGCAACATTTTTGGTGGAGTTGGATGAAGCGTGACATTGTTGATTTCGTTTCCCAATACCCGAATTGTCAGCAGGTAAAGTATGAACACCAGAGGCCCGTGGGAACACTTCAGAGAATGCCCATTCCTGAATGGAAATGGGAAAGAATTGCAATGGATTTTGTGGTTGTTCTTCCAAAGACATTGGGTAAGTTTGATTCCATTTGGGTAATTGTTGACAAATTAACTAAGTCTGCTCACTTCATTCTGGTTAAGGTAACTTACAATGCAGAGAGTTATCCAAACTCTATATCTCAGAAATTGTTCGATTGCATGGGGTTCCACTTTCCATCATATCACATAGAGGTACGCGATTTACTTCTATGTTTTGGAGAACATTGTATGCTGAATTAGGTACTAGGTTGGACCTTAGTACTGCGTTTCACCCTTAGACCGATGGTCAGTCTGAGCGAACGATTCAGGTTTTGGAGGATATTCTTCGTGCATGTGTGATAGAATTTGGTGGTCATTGGGATAACTTCTTACCCTTAGCAGAATTCTCATACAATAATAGCTATCACTCAAGTATTGATATGGCCCCATTTGAGGAACCGTATGGGAGGAGATGTAGGTCTCCCATTGGTTGGTTTGATGCATTTGAGGTAAGACCATGGGGTACCGATCTCTTGAGGGAATCATTAGAGAAAGTGAAATTCATTCAAGAAAAGCTTTTAGCGGCTCAAAGTAAGCAGAAGGAATATGCAGATCGAAAGGTTAGAGACTTAGATTTCATGGAGGATGAACAAGTCTTGCTGAAGGTTTCACCCATGAAAGGGGTGATGCGGTTTGGTAAGCGAGGTAAGCTTAGTCCAAGGTATATTGGTCCATTTGAAGTTCTGAAGCGCGTGGGGGAGGTGGCTTATGAATTGGCATTACCTCCAGGACTCTCAAGAGTGCACCCGGAATTTCATGTGTCTATGCTGAAAAGATATCATGGGGATGGAAACTACATTATTCGTTGGGATTCAGTTCTTCTTGATGTGAATTTGTCTTATGAGGAAGAGCCTGTTGCTATTCTAGATAGAGAAATCCGCAAGTTGAGATCAAGGGATATTGCATCCATCAAGGTTCAATGGAAGAATCGGCCAGTTGAAGAGTCCACTTGGGAGAAGGAGGCTGATATGCGAGAAAGATACCCACACCTTTTTAGAGATTCAGGTACTCTTTCTCGCCCTTGTTTTTCTTCTTGTGATCGTTTGAGGACGAACGATGGGTAAATTGGTATCTATTGTAACGACCTATTTAGTCATTTTGAGAAGTACAATTGTTTTGATAAAAACTGACTAGGTAAACGACTCACGCGACGGACCGTCATGGTCACGACGGACCGTGACGGACTCCGTCGTCCCACACTTGTGTAATTCTCCTGCTGCTCTCCTCATTATCCTCGACGACAACTAGGACGAACCGTCATAGGCACAATGGTCCGTCGAGGATCTCCGTTCCAAAACACTTAAACTCGAAAATCTCGGTGCTGGGATAAACTCTCTGAACTTCACAACGGAACTTCAGCATGGACCGTCGTAGATACAACGGACCGTCACAAACCCCTTTACTGAATTTGAGTCTCTGAACTCTGTGACGACCTGCAGGACGGACCATCGCAGGCACGACGCGCCGTCACGAGTTGTGTAACCTCGACTGGGTCGGATTTCTGCTAAAAGTTTTTAGGGGTGTTTTGGACTATTCATGCTTATAATAGGAAATTAGTGGGGTAAGTTTAATAATTTAATTACATGGGGGTTAAAGGAGATAACCTTAAATAAATAGAAGGTTACTTTTACCATCTTTTATAATTAATTATATGATAATTAGGGTAAAAGAAAAAGAGTCTGAAGAAGAAAAATAAAAAGAACAGAGAGAGGGAGAACGAGCGAGAAAAGGGAGAAGTGAAGAGGAAGCAAAGGCATTGAGAAGTAACTTGCTTGATCACGATTCTTCGGTGGAGGTAGGTTATGGTTTATGCTGTTTCATAGTAAACTCTAAATAGCGATTGATAGGTATTTGGTGTTATTGTAAAGTCTTCTATATGCTTAATTGTGCAGTTGCATGTTGTGATGATGTAAATAGTGACGGATTATAATGATGATACTGTGGAATCTTAAAAACCTTAAATCCACTCTATTAATGATGATGCCTTGACATAAAAGAAGGCTTGACGAACTAAAGAATGAGGTTAATGGATCGGGTGTCACGAACTGACACGTAGTATTAGGGGATCGGGTGTCACGAACCGACACGTAGTATCAGGGGATCGGGTGTCACTTACCGACACGTAGTATTAGGGGATCGGGTGTCACGTACCGACACGTAGTATTAGGGGATCGGAGTGTCACGTTCCGACACAAGAATAATAAAGAGAATGAATCTTGCATTATGGTAATATACTCTAATTTAAAGAACCTATTTTCCAAATGAGTATGGTGTGGAGGCTTGAATCCTAATAGGTGTGCTTGGTGTTGTGGCCAATGGTTCTTGTACTTGTCGTTGTCACCTGTTGAGTATTGTAGTTGATTTTATGTTATTATTCGATATATATTGCTTTCTATTTTGAGTTGGCCGATATACCTACTTAGTACGTGTTCCTTGTACTAACCCTACTTGTATATTTCTCTTTGTTATTTATGGAATGCAGCAAACGTGCCATCGACTTCGACTCGTCCGCAACTCTAGCCAGTCTCCAGCATATCAGATTTCAGGGTGAGCTATTATTCCTGGCTCGGACTGGATTCATTCCTTGACGTCTTGATGTCTTGAAGTTCGGACATGGACCATCTCTTTTACTTAGTTTAGCTTCTTAAATACTCTTAGATTTAGAAATTTGAGTATAGATGTTCATGGTGTGATGACTTCCAGATTTTAAGGATAATAATTGATAAACTTTAGAATGTTTACTTATTGGGTATATTAATAAGATTTGAGTCTTCCGCATTATATTTTGTTCAATATTGTAACTGTTGGAGTTTAGATTTGTTTGTTCGCTCACATAGGAAGATAAGTGTGTGTGTGTCACTCGCGGCTCGTTTTGGTCGTGACAATATTTGAGCATTGTCATTGCTACTATTGAAGAGAAAGAAGAGAGTGGTGGTTGGATGATGTGGTCTTCTTCTTTAAAGCGATCAGCTGATATGGCCTCAACAGACTAGTAAACAATAAAATCACATCCTTGTTTTGCCTTAATGTATGGAATGGATGGATATCTGTAAATAGGTACATCATCCTCCCATGAACATTAATTTCAAGATGGTCGTATTCAAACTTAACAACCCAATTTAGAACTTATGGACTACTCGAGCCATGTGGATCAATTTCCATTCTAATAGTAAATTATAATGGGTCCATGTGCATTACTTGGAACAAAATCATAAAGTCCACCAGTCCAATTGTCATGTTTAGCTTTATTTCACCAATGGTACCCCACCTAGAGTAGTTATAAGCTCGAAAAAATACATTGTTGGGGCAAATTCTGTCAGGATTGATTTTCAAGCTTTTCAGCGTAGAGAGAGGAATATGTCTATCCCTGATCCCCTATCTATCGTGAGCCTCTTTACATAGTACCCTTCACATTCCACTATAAGAATAAAAGCTCTGTTGTGTCTATCTCCCTTGGTGGGCAGCTAATCATTAGTGAAAGTGATGGTGTTCGACTCAAAAATGCACTTGGCCATTTTCTCTAACTGATTTTCCATGGTCTCCTTTGATACATATTCTTCATTCAGAATCTTCGTAAACACATGATGATGTACTTCTGAGTGAAAGAGTAGAGACAACACTGAATCTATGTAGGGGTTTCTTTAATTGTTCCTTAACAGAGTAATCTGGAACCTTAAGTAGAACTTGGATATTTGAGCCATTTTCCTTTATATTAAATCTTCTCAAGAATATTATCTTCCGAAGTACGTCAACCTTCCTTCTTCGTCAACCTCTTCAACAATCTCCTTTCCTCGGTAAGCAAAACAATTTTGTTATAGTTCCAAGGATCATTCTTTGAACCGGAAGCAGCTGGACGTTCTTACCAAATATAGGTTCTTTCAACTTTGCATAGCATGTTTTGTCTATCAATATAAAGAAATGTTTTTTTATACATACAAATTCAGCATACCCGCTCGAAATTCAATACCCTTCGAAACCTCTTGGACGCACACAACTATGGTATAAATATTGATACCTTCCACACTTACAGATATGATTAGTTCTGAACTCTTTGACGACATGTCTACCTCTGTGATCTTCCTAAACAACTTTCACATTTTCAAAGGAGTTTATACTCCTTGATATCGCACATCATATCCACTATGGGAGTCATTTTATCGTATGTCACAACGAACACTACATGATTGATTAGCTCCTCCATCAATCGTTTCAAGGTCCTACAATATATCCGTATTGTATGCCTAGACAATTGAGCATTTTGATTAAGATGATATGGTGGGATATAATCAAATACTCATATTTTCTTATCTTTTGTAATAAGCTAGAGTATGATTCTCCTAATGGAGTGAATTTCCTAGTCAATCCCCGCTCTTGCGCATAGTTTTGCATAAGACGAGAGCTGTAAGGGGCTAGGGTGGACATTGTGGGTGAAGGTTTCCTTTTGTTAGGGCCTAAAAATGTGGGTGATTGGGAGAATGCACATATGATTAATAATTAAATACCACATATGGATATGAAGATAATGTATATTGAGGGACATAAAGGTAGTAGTGTTGAGGATATATCGATTGTCACTCAATTGGTGGGTAACGACATTTAGAATTCCTTTGAGCACCCCTTTACCGTGACGCTAGCGAAGAAACATCATCTTCCCTTTTATGATATCCATAAATTCCTTAATCAATCTGAATGTCGTGTGTGCTAGCTTTGATTGCTGTCTTGACCACAACCCTTCCACCTTTTTGAGACCACTTTCGACCATTTCTCCAATTTTAATTTTTGTCTGAAATGGTCTTTATATTGTGGCTTTTAGGTGGTGGACGTAATCTGGATCTTGCGCCTCTATGAAGACTTCAACCAATTCTTGTTCATGTAATGGTTGTTTGACCCGAGCTTCTTGTTCCCTCACAGTGATAGAATATTCTCTGAATCTTTTGGTTGGCTTCTTTCTCATATTGGAGAGTGTATTGCGATCTGGCATAGTGTCAACATTTTACAAAAATTGTCTAAAAAAATCTTGAGTGATATCATCAAAGATATGCCAGTGGGAGATCTAGTTGTCTATAAACCATTATGAGATAACACCAGTTAGTTTCTAACAAAAATAAGCCATGAGTAATTCCTTTTTACCCCCCTACACCCCTAAGTTGATTGTTGTATATCTAGAGGTGAGATAAGAGATCATTGTACCCGTCATAATTATCAAACTTAGAGGATTTAAGCCTGGTGAAAAGTGGATATTTGGGAACATATAAAAGTCCTTGAACGCGACACTTTTGTGTCCTCTTAGCCCTTACATACTTTTCATGTGTTGGTAGTTGTTTCTTTTTTTTTCAACATTTCCTCTTGCTCCGAGCCCCTAGTGTGCCTCTCAAAATCAATAAGGGATCCAAATTGTACAAAGTTAGAGACGCCGATTGCTATCCCATGAGTATAGTAGTGATTTGGATGGGCAGTGAACTGTGCGACACAATTGGTTACATGAGAGTATAATTCGGTGAACTGTCGTGACAGTGGGATTATTCCTATATCACATTCCTTGATGGTGTGTTATTGATGGTCTGACCTCACTATTATCCAATGAATCATACCCTAGAGGTAAAAGAGAATTTAATATCGGGACCTGATAAGATGAAGATTGGATACTAGTGATCTCAGGAAACCTGGAATAGACATTGGTGGTTCTTGGCCATAGGCCCAGACTTGCGACAATTGTTCCATAACATGCCTTAATGTCCAATTTTCTTCAACGGTGGCTCACTCTATTTATGTTTAATTGAATAGAATATCCACCAAGTTCACCATAGTTTCAGTACTAGTTGTCATTGATACTCTTACTATAGACCTAGTAAGTGTTCTTCCAGTTTACCACAAATTAACAACCGAAAGCTTATTAAAGAAAGGAGAAATTAACAAACTTATTAGGGGTTAGACAATTTTACACATCACACATTTTTAATCACGTAATAACATGAATTTAGAAGGTCATTGCCTCATCCCAGCTTAGATTTGTTCATTGTCTTCCTTTTCTCAAAAAGTATGTGATCTAACCACTTGGGGGTTGCTTACATATCATGTCATCGTATGAATCAAATAATTACATAGTTCAGAATTTAGACAGTTCAACAACATTAATTTAGAAAAGAAAAAGAAAACACTTTCATTCATTTTGAAATACTTTAAGCAAAATGAAAAAACCAAGGGGTTTAAACACAACTATGGACAACATGATCTCTTTGAAAACCAAACTTTAAACCAAATACATTGAGTCTTAAAAAAAACAAGATGAAACAAACAAACAAAAACAACTCAACTCTTCTTCATTATTCATCATCTTTTTGGAGCTTTTGTGTCCTCCAAGGGTCTCATACAGATTCGACTACACCTTTAGTAGATGGGAAACAATGGCCCGTGCTTGCTCAACACTTCTGGTTTATCCATAAAATGATCATTTTTTATAACATAGTAGGTTTGTTCCGCCAGCTAATGAACTTCACACCTATACCATCCTATATTTCATGGCAGTTATTCAACCAAACCTGATAACAACCAAGATTGTTCCTCAGAAGGCCTCTTTCTTTTTTGATGCTTCAAGTTGATAGCGAAGTGTTTCTCTCATGATGATTATTTGTCTTTTCCCCACTACGATATCAACACAATGACTAATTTTGCCTTTATCGTCTTCTAAGTATGATTTAAGTTGATCATGCAAATGAATCCAACATTACCTTTCCTTCTCAAATTTCTCCTTCTACAACTAATGTTCTCCCTTTTGGCAGTGCACGGACTCTTCAGATGCCATTGAGTCCCTCTTCATTGAAATTTCTCAAAGTTCTTATCTTTTTTATCTGTTGGGCCAAATAAATTATACTTCAGGTGATTTCTTCCTCTTTGGGCTTGCACTTCTTATCGGGCAATGGTGGCTTGAGCCTTCTCCAACTCTGTCATATGATGTGCAAGTCTTTTATTTTTCTGGTAGATCCTTTGGGAGTCCCACCAAATATTACTGGATTACGAACCATAATAGGTACACATGTACCCATCTTTCTTTATCTTTCTCCACAACCATTTCAATTAGCTTAGAAATTATACTCTTAAACTATATCTTTAGAATATCTTTGCTACGAAAGGAAAAACTTTGTGGGTATCATATACAAAAAAAGTCTACTCATATCATGATTTGGTGGGATTTCTTGAACTCTAGGGAGTTTACGCATAACCAAAAGTGGGGCATAGGGTGGAACACCTCTAAGACCAATCAACATAAAGAACTAATATACTGTTATTCATACCCCTCGAGTAGGGATCTACTGATAAGAATATTTATCTCCTTTATGCGGTGTTCACTGTTATTTGTTACATCTAAAAGAGAATGCCAAGCTGATTACATGATTCATCCTTAGAAAAACCTCTCATATATAAGATTTGATATGTAAATGTTCTTTGGAGTTTACTATTAAGTATTTACATTGTTTTGCTTATATGAGGGACATAAGATTGAATATTATTATAGTTTCTGAAAGACAACCATTTCATAATTGTGATTATTATACTAGCATGTTTTCTGAATTGTCCCTTCTTTAAATGGTTGTGGTTATGTATTATTACTCACCGAGATAGCATCTCACTTCTTGGTAATTTTTTATGGGAACTGAAGTGGTATTGAAGAGGATTTCATTAACTAGTGAGAGAACTGTTTATTTGCTATGTTTATTTAGTTTCTTTCAAAAACTATTAGAGTCGCTCTATGTTTTATTCCTGTCAGTTGAGTCATGATTAGTCTTTCAAATTGTAGTCAAGTGACTAGTTTAGGACTTCTTTCGTAATTTAGAGATGAATTGATTTTATTTAGTGACAACTAGATCATTGATGAATATCATCTTATGGTTTATAGTTTCTATGTGTTTGAATTTCAGAGATAGGAAAATTTAGGGCATGCCTAAAAAAAAGAACAACTCTGCTGGACATTCTTGTGACCTATTGAGCACAAGTTATATAGTATAATCACATTTATGGTTATGTTTCCAGCCATTTCTATAATCTGTATTATTTTAGGACATGATACGATGTGTCTATATTTCTTTACCATCCATCTTTATCTGTGTGACTAATAGGTTCTACTACATGAATCTAACAATATTTTTCTTTGCAACGCATGTCTTGAACGTAGTCACCGACAACAATAATAGTCCAATGTTTGGAGTCATCAATGTTCACCGTGTAAACACTCTTCAAATTAAGGGGATCTTACTGAAGTAGTTTAAAAGACCATGAAGCACGTCATTATGACACTTTGAGGCATTTTTGTGCACATCTATGAAATGTAATATATCTCTTTCGCGATAAAACACCACTCTATCACTTAAGCAATATGTAAATGAAGTGTTAACACACATATGTTCCTGTAATGAGTTTTAGATATTAATGAACATAATGAATAGCGACATAGGTTAAAGGCCTATAATGATTTAGACTTTAAGAAATAATTATGCTTAGGAGTTTCTAAAGATGAACGTCCAAGATTCATAGGTTCTAACAACTCAAATCCTAAAGATCTTTTTGGTAAAGATTCATGGGTAAATTAGTTAAGGCCATATGAGATCTAGCATGTTCCAACAAGAGTACTGCAGTTGTGGAAACGTTTAGATGGTGAACATGACAAAACACATAGTATAATATGGTACTATTCCAAATACTCATAGGGAACACCAACAATTTAAGACAATTTACTAAGTTATTTATGAATATTTTCTCTCTTGACATTATAAAATGTGTAACTTCTTATGGATTTTAAGAAGTCAGTTCTAAATAATGTATTGAATTGACATATGACTCTAGATTTTATTATTAACTAGATGTGGTCCCTACTTATTATCAAACAGTATTTATGAGTTAGAGTTTTGTTGGAAGGTTGGTTAGTTCCTTGAACAAACTACATATGAAGATGTTAACCTATTTGAAAAAATAATTGACTTTTTTTTATATGAAGATTGGGAACAGGTAACGTAATTAGTGGGAAATCAAGCATTTATTCAGGAACACCAAATCTAAGAAATCCATTTATGAGAATTGTAGTAAAATATTAGAAATTGTGAATACTGATGACATTGGGAAATACTTTTATTTCATTGTTTTCTACTCATGTGGGCCATTTTTCTTTTGTTCGATATGTATAAAATGTTGGTCAAGATAGAGTTGAGGTAAAGGATTACATACTAACAAGATCATATTTATATGGTTTAATTTATATGTCATTGTGGATGAATGGGTTATTTTCCTTTAAGGATTCTCTCAAATGTCATAAGAATATAGTTTAGTTGAAAGTCAATGAATCTATTTTTCAAACGAAGAGAGAACAACAGAATTGGAGTGATAGGAACATAAGATGTTCTATGTTTTATTGTTGTGCCTTAGTGACCAGTGAAGAAGAATTCATATGCTTCCTATTCTATGGTAAAATAAATTGTATGTGGTAAGGCATGGAATATACTGTTGTTACTGGGTTGCGTGGTTATGGAAAATAAAATAAGAAAAAAAATTGGGTCAGATTTGGATGAAATAATGTAACAATCAGGGATTTAATCATGAATTTTGTTACATGTGTAGATAGATAAGTCTTTAAGAAATCCGTACGACTTTACGCAATTGAATTTGGGGGAGTAAAACTTCCGAAATTGATCTTAGCGTGAACGTGTATTTTGTGAGTGTTGTTGGTTGAAGGCGTGTTGTGAAATTGGGGTTTGAAATTCTTATAATGGTTCAATATTTCCATGAAAGCCTTTTATGAGGCATTTCTTTCGCCAGGGCAGAGCCCATGTAGGGGGGTGACGACCGCTATAGCGGGCTAGACTCGAGTTAAAGTCGTAAATAATCAACAAAAATGTTTTATTCTGCAATTTTTGAATTGAGAGATAAGGAACGAACCCAGGTCTCTTTTTTTTTTTTTTGCATTTCCACCATTTTCAGGCTAAATGTAAGATTTTACCTCGCTTAATCTATTTTTTTGACTTGTGCAACGTAGTCTAATAGGTATTTATTGATGGGGGGCGGAATTTTAATCTTTAATTGATTATGGAAACAACCCTAATTGTGATAATTAGACCATGGATTCGATTTGAGGTTCATATAAACATTAGTAATTTAGGTAACTAGTGATTGTTTATTCATTTCCGTGTTATTTTTTTTTTAGACCAAGAACAAGCGGAATGAATCTAGAAAGGGAAGGATCAAGTTTCTTAGGGTTTCAAGCTTGTTTTGAGGTACATGATGATTGTTATTCTACCATTGTTTGATGTATGTTTGTTCTTGCTTCATTACGATACATGTATGTATGAGAGTGTTGCATTATTGATCACACTTTTCATGAATGATATAGATTAATGATGAATGCCATGAATAATAACTTTATTATATCATCTTGAGAATGTACTTATTATTCTGATAGTGGGATGTTAATGGATCGGATGTTCCATTCCGAAACACTACCTTCGATTGGTTGCCACGTTCTGACATAAATATTGGATCGGGTACCACATTCAGGTATACTAACAGATTGGGTTTGGGTTAAATAAAATGTCAAACTATGCCTTGTTCATATATAATGATGGTATTGTATATATTTGATGTATGCATGTTATTATTATATTGTATTGACTTATGTATGTTGCACTTACTGGGATAGTCGTGTGATCCTACAAATAAATTATGGTTGTGTACTAATGCTTCACATGCTCTTTCTTTGTCGAGGACAAACCATTTGCAGATGGCTATTGACATACCTCTCTTATATGATCAGTCATTGTCAATCGAATTCAAGGGTGAGCTAGTTCATCCACGGGTCCATGAGTTCTCGTTTTTTCTAAGTCCATAATTCGTACTTAGATTTTCTAGTTTGTTATTAGTAAATTTGTTTGGGGTTGTAACCCTTCTTGTTTTGATTTTGTATCTTGTTTGAGTTTTTGTACATTGACTTTCATGTTCTAGGTGTATATTCCACATCTTGTGTTGTTAGACTTTTGTTTGGAGTTTAAGGGATTTCCCTATTTCCTTTTCTTAGTATTTTACTTGCTTTCGTAACTTAAATTCCTTAGTATTTTGACTAGAGTTTTTTAGCTAATTAGTATTAATTGTTCTCCCACCGGAGAGTTAGTGTGGGGTCCAATCACGATGGTCTGGGTTGTGACAAAGTTGGTATTGAAGTCTATATTTATTGATATCGATGTACCAAAATGAGTCTAGTAGAGTCTTGAAAATGATATGGAGATGTTTGTGCTTTTCTTTAAATGGACATAGGATTTCAGGAAATATCTTTGTTTTCTCTTGTCTCATTCGTGTTATAATTTGATTTTAATTGTTATCTGTCGATTCAAATTAATATCTAACTTTGTTCACTCTTCTATCAACATATGGTTAACACTAGATTAAACGACGTTAGGACTGTATCTCCTGTCAATAATCAAGCTAAGAAATCTTCAGCGAGATGTCGCAGTCAAGGCAGGGGTAGAGGAAGAGCTAGGGATAGAGGCTGAGGACGAGTGGCGCCTACTAGAGATGGGTTACCAATAGAAAATTCTAGCCAAAATGAGGCCCCTCTCATAGATAATTAAGAGATAGAGATGAATACCGAGGTTAAGAATGTTGAGAAGGTTGGACAAGAGGAAGAGGTACATGAAGAGACAACATGTATACCTCCCATTGACCCAGTGTTAGTTCAACGGATCATGTCATTGTTGAAAGGGTTGGTTGATCTTCGAGTGCTTCCCCCTGTTCAAGAAACTCAACCTACTGCCAATCCTCATAATGCTTTCATTGTACCTATTGCGGGAGGGATTGTAGGTGATGATGCCTTCTTCAATCCTTTGTTGGGTTCTATTATTGTCACACCCGAGCTACTCCCAACACGCGAGCACGGGACCTAGGACCACCAGTGATCCCAATCTATTTGTACTGGCATGATCATGAGCATACTAAAGATAATAAACAAGTGCAGAAGCTAAATCATAAATAAAATGCAAAGATGGAGAAATACCCATATGCTATAACTGAGATATATGAAAACTGATGAGTTAATATAAACAAGATACAAACTCAATACTAAGCTGAAACTAATTATGTCTGAAATAAGCCTCTAACTTACTAGAGATGCTGGTCAAGGCCCAAGCTAGTCTAGAAAAACTAAAACTAAAGGACTAAAAAATTGAAAAGAAACTCATGACTGTTGTCCTCGGAGAATGACGATTGACCATTGATTCTGCTGAACTTGAGATTTGGAACCAATCTTAGCGTGATATTGATGTGGAGAACCTGAGTCTACATCATGAGAAGAAGTCAAACATATATGTGTAGTACTTTAAATGTACTAAGAATGTAGGAGAGAGTAAAGCTGAGATAATACATAACTGAACAAGCACAAAAGCAAGTATAATATTCTATACATGATATACTGAATGTTGAGCTAACTGGATGAAATGAATTAATTTATAACATACTGAGACTAAATACTAACTGAACTTTAAATATGGTTAATTCTATAGAGTATGATTGAACTGTGATAAAACTACATGAGATAAATGTGGAGTCGGATGTATATACCCCATCGAGAGGACCTAATATACCCTCCCATAGGTATAAAGACATGCTGGCGTGATAACTAAACTGATGCCCGCAGAGGTGAATTTGAACCTACTTGGCTAGTAGTTATGGGACTATTTGGATACTCTAATTCCTAATCCAACTCGGTATTATGGTACTCCCAATGAATTAAGTAGTTAACTGATGATGACTGAGTTTCTGTAATTACTTGATAGCTCAAAATGAACATGCAAACTGAGAATGCAACAATTAATTTAATAATGATGCATTAATAACTGAGGGATGTATTGTAACGACCTGTTTAGTCGTTTTGAGCAGCAGATTATATTTCCAAAAAACTGGCTGAGACGACGGACCCCACGATGGACCGTCATGGGCACGACGGACCGTCATGGGCACGACGGACCGTCATGGGCACGACGGACCGTCATGGGCACGACGGACCGTCAAGGGTGTCTCGTTTCAAAACACTTAGAAATTAGAAATTTGGGTGCTGAAATCGACTCTCTGAACTTCGTGACGGAATGGCAGGACGGACCGTCACAGGCGTGACGGACCGTCACAGATTCTTTAGTGGAAATTGAGTCTCTGAACTCTGTGACGGACCTGCAGGACGGACCGTCGCAGGCACGACGGGCCATCACAGGTTGCGTAATCCCAGTTTGGGTCGGATTTCTTTTAAGTAATTTAAGGGGCGTTTTGGACTATTCCTGCTCATAATTATAAATTTCGTGGGTTATTATTAATAACTCAATTACTTGGGGGTTAAAAGAGGTAACCTTGAGTTAATTAGTGGGTTACTAGTGCCATCATTTATTCTTAATTATATGCTAATTAGGGTAAAAGAAAGAGGGCTTTGAATAAGAAAAATAGAAAGAACAAGGAGAAAGAAGAGAGGAACGATCGAACAAGAGAGAAGAAGAAACGCTGCTTAGGGAAATTGCTTGCTTGATCAAATTCTTCGGTGGAGGTAGGTTAGGGTTTTGATACTATTCGTAGTAAACTCTTAATAGCGAATGATATGTATTGGTAGTATTGTAAACCCTTCTATATGCTTAATTGTATGCTTGCATGAATGTGATTATATGATTGTGATAAAATAAGCATGATGAAGCTATTGAATCCTAAATCTTGAAGAAACCCTAATCTACTTTGTTAATGATGATGTCTTACTATAAAAGAAGGCTTGGTGAACTAAAGTTATGAGATTGATGATGCCTTTGTATAAGAGAAGGCTTGATGAATTGATAGAATGAGATTAGTGGATCGGAGTGTCACGTTCCGACACATAGAATTAAGGGATCAGGTGTCACGAACCGACACGTAGAATTAGGGGATCAAAGTGTCACGTTCCGACACATAGAATTA
This sequence comes from Solanum peruvianum, assembly GCA_027705065.1. NCBI lineage: Eukaryota > Viridiplantae > Streptophyta > Magnoliopsida > Solanales > Solanaceae > Solanum > Solanum peruvianum. The sequence continues at coordinate 91,075 of JAKWJD010001577.1, read as the reverse complement.
AGGGATCGGGTGTCAGAACCGACCCGTAGAATTAGGGGATCGGAGTGTCACGTTCCGACACATAGTATTAGGGGATCAGGTGTCACGAACCGACACGTAGAAGTAGGGGATCGGAGTGTCACGTACTGACACATAGTAGTAGGGGAGCGGAGTGTCACGTACCGACACAAGAGGAAGAAAGATAATGAATCTTGAAAGATGTTAATATACTCAATCTAATGAACCTAATTCCCAAATGAGTATGGTATTGAGGATTGAGTCCTCATAGATGAATTTGGTAGTACTTATTGATGATTATAGTACTTGTTGTTGCTACATGCTGAGTATTATAGTTGATTTATGATATTAACTGATATATACTATTTTCTATTTTGAGTTGGCCGATGATACCTACTCAGTACTTGTGTTGTGTACTGACCCCTACTTGTATGTTTCTTTCCTTGTATTTGTGGAGTGCAGCAAACGTACCGTTGTCTTCAACTCAACAACATCTCTAGCCAGTCTCCATTACACCGGGATTCAGGGTGAGCTAATGCTTCTAGCTTGGACTGGATCTTCTTCTTCAAGTCTTGATGCCTTGAACTTCCGGCATGGACTATCTTTTTACTTATTTTCGCTTTCTTAGATACTCTTAGTTTTGTAATTGAGGATAGATGTTCTTGTGATGATGACTTCCAGATTTTGGGGATAATAATAGTTATTGAATTGATTTTATTAATGAGTTTAAGTCTTCCGCATTGTATTTTGTTAATTTTGTTTGAAATGTTGGGGTTTAGATTGGTTGGTTCGCTCACATAGTACGCGGCTCGATTTTGGGTCGTGACAAACTTGGTATCAGAGCATTAGGTTCGTTGGTCTCATCACAAAAGAACGAGTCTAGTAGAGTCTTAAGGAACGGTAGGGGGACGCCTTTACTTTTCTTTGAGAGGCTATAAGACTTTAGGAATATTCCATTCTTTCATTCTTTCTTTCGTGCTATTACTTGGATCCAATTGGTATCTAGGTGATACAAATTGGTATCTGACCATCTTCACTCTATTTCGCAGATGGTTAGAACTAGAGCAACGACTGCGCCAACACCAACACCGGCAAGACATGAAGCGTCTGAGCCAGCCACTGGGGCTGTAGTTCGAAGAGGAGTAGTGGCGCGAGGCCGTGGAAGAGGTCGTGGGAGGACGTCCTCTACAGGAAGAGGACAAGCACCTATCCCAACCAGTACTAGGGCGGTGACTCCTCTACCGAATGAGGAAGTGGTAAGAGAGGATGAGGAAGGGGAGAATGAGCAAGCGCAGAATGAGGAATTGCCACCCCAACCTACCCCAGAGATGATCAATCAGGTTCTTGCTTATCTTAGCGGGTTATCTGATCAGGGCCAGACCCCCCCAGTTTTTTCTGTACCAGCACCTCAGGTTCCGGAGGTACAACATGCAGCTACTATGGCTCCCCGCACGGATGCCTCATTGGAAATAGGCACGTTTCCTCGTCTGACTACAGGGCCTATAATGACAAACGATCAGCATGAACTTTTCAGTAAGTTCTTCAAATTGAAACCTCCAGTCTTCAAGGGTGCTGAATCTGAGGATGCTTACGATTTTTTGGTTGACTGTCATGAGCTACTACACAAGATGGGTATAGTAGAACGGTTTGGTGTTGAGATTGTGAGTTATTAGTTTCAAGGAAACGCCAAAATGTGGTGGCGGTCACATGTTGAGTGTCAACCAACAGAGGCACCACCTATGACTTGGGCATCATTCTCTAGCTTGTTTATGGAGAAGTATATCCCCCAGACTTTGAGGGATAGGAAAAGAGATGAGTTTTTGAGCCTAGAGCAACGTAGGATGTCGGTTACTACATATGAGGCTAAGTTTCGTTCATTATCCAGGTATGCCACCCAACTTTGTTTCAGTCCACAAGAGCGGATTCGCGGTTTGTGAAGGGGTTGAGGTCAGAATTGCGGATTTCAGCCTTACATGTAGCGGCTACGGCAATATCCTTTCAAGAAGTGGTAGACTTCGTGATAGGGGTGGAAGGAGTGAAGCCAGATGACTTCACCATGGAATATACATCAAAAAGGTTTCGAAAGAGAGGTGAGTTTAATGGTTCTTACTCTAGAGGGCAAGGCTCAGGAGGTTACTCGGTCCGACCAATTCAGTCTTCACTACAGACTGTAGTTGGGGGTCCACCTCAGACCAGTCAACACTTCTCTGAGAGACCTATGCTTGACTCCAGAGAGTGTTATGTTTGTGGGGAGACTGGGCATATTAGGAGGAATTTTCCAAAACAGAGTTACAGACCCCAAATAGCTAGAGGTAGAGGTGGTCATGGTAGAGGCCGTTATTCTGGAGGACGTGGTGGTCGAGGTAATGGTGGTCACCAAAACGGACGGGGTGATGGGCAAACTGGAGACACTAAAACACAACATGGTAGGGGCAACGGACAGACAAGTAATGGGGCCCATTGTTACGCTTTCCTTGGGAAATCTGAAGCAGAGACATCTGATGCTGTCATCACAGGTAATCTTTCGGTTTGTGATTGCATGGCTTCTGTATTGTTTGATCCTGGATCCACATTTTCTTATGTATCTTCTTCATTTGCTACTGGTCTTAATTTACCTTGTGAATTACTTGACATACGTATTGGTGTTTCTACTCCGGTGGGTGAGTCTGTAATAGTTGAAAAAGTATATAGGTCTTGTTTGGTGACTTTTGTGGGGAGCAACACTTATGTAGATTTGGTTATCTTAGAAATGGTTGATTTTGATGTAATTCTGGGTATGACTTGGCTTTCTCCAAATTTTGCAATCTTGGATTGTAATGCAAAAACCGTGACGTTAGCCAAACCTGGGACAGATCAGTTAGTGTTGGAGGGCGACTACACTTCACTCCGGTTCGTATCATCTCCTTTCTTCGTGCTAAGAAAATGTATAGCAAAGGGTGTTTAGCTTTCTTGGCACATCTCAGGGATGACACTACCAAGTACCTTCAATTGAGTTGGTTTCGGTAGTCCGTGAGTTTCTGGATGTGTTCCCTGCAGATCTTCGTGGTATGCCAACGGATAGAGATATTGATTTTTGCATTGATTTGGAACCGGGTACTCGCCCCATTTCTATACCCCCTTATAGAATGGCTCCCGCGGAGTTAAGAGAGTTAAAGGCCCAACTTTAAGAGTTGTTGAGTAAAGGCTTCATTAGACCAAGTGCATCTCCTTGGGGTGCTCGGTGTTATTTGTGAAGAAGAAGGATGGGAGTTTTCGGATGTGCATAGACTACCGGCAGTTGAACAAGGTAACTATTAAGAACAAATATCCCATTCCTCGCATTGATGACTTGTTCGATCAGTTACAAGGTGCTTGTGTCTTCTAAAATTGACTTGAGATCCGGTTATCATCAATTGAAAATACGGGCAACGGATGTGCCAAAGACTGCTTTTCGAACCAGGTATGGGCATTACGAATTTGTAGTGATGTCTTTTGGTCTTACGAATGCCCCTGCCGCTTTCATGAGCTTGATGAATGGGATTTTTAAGCCATACCTGGATCTCATTGTGATCATATTAATTGATGATATACTGATATACTCCAAGAGTAAGAAGGAACATGAGGAGCATTTGAGAATGGTATTGGAGTTGTTGAGGAAGAAAAAGCTTTATGCAAAATTCTCCAAGTGTGAGTTTTGGCTAGATTCACTGTCCTTCTTGGGGCACGTGGTTTCTAAGGATGGAGTGATGGTGGATCCTTCTAAGATTGAGACAGTGAAGAATTGGGTAAGACCTACTAATGTGTCAGAAATAAGGAGCTTTGTTGGTTTAGCTAGCTATTACCGTCGATTTGTCAAGGGATTCTCTTCCATTGCTTCCCAATTGACGAACTTGACTAAGCAGAATGTTCCATTTGTATGGTCGGATGAATGTAAGGAAAGCTTTCAGAAACTCAAGACCTTGTTGACTATTGCACCAATTCTTACCTTGCCAGTGGAAGGTAAGAATTTCATTGTGTATTATGATGCATCCTATTCGGGTTTGGGTGCAGTGTTAATGCAAGAAAAGAATGTAATTGCTTATGCTTCAAGGCAATTAAAGGTGCACGAACGCAATTACCCGACCATGATTTGGAGTTGGTCGCGGTAGTATTTGCATTAAAGCAATGGAGACACTATTTATATGGGGTTAAGTGTGAGGTCTATACGGATCATCGTAGCCTACAGTACGTTTTTACTCAGAAGGATTTGAACTTGAGACAGAGGAGATGGATGGAACTACTGAAGGACTACGATATCACTATTCTGTATCATCCGGAAAAGCTAATGTTGTGGCAGATGTTTTAAGTCGAAAGGCAAGGAAGCATGGGAAGTCTAGCTCATTTGCAAGTTTCTAGACGCCCTTGGCTAGAGAAATCCAAAACTTGGCTAATGACTTTATGAGGCTAGAAGTAAATGAGAAAGGAGGATTTTTTGCTTGTGTGGAGGCGAGATCTTCTTTTCTTGACAAGATCAAGGGAAAACAGTTTGATGATGAGAAACTAAGTCGAATTCGGGATATAGTGTTGCGAGGAGAGGCTAAAGAAACAATAATTGATGAGGAAGGTGTTTTGAGTATTAAGGGAAGGGTAGGTGTGCCCCGTGTTGATGATTTGATCCACACTATTCTTATAGAGGCTCATAGTTCCATATATTCTATACATCCTGGTTTAACCAAGATGTACCGTGACCTAATGAAACACTTTTGGTGGAGTAGAATGAAGCGCGACATTGTTGATTTTTTTGCCAAATGTCCAAATTTTCAACAAGTAAAGTATTAACACTAGAGGCCCGGAGGAACACTTCACAGAATGCCCAAACCTGAATGGAAGTGGGAGAGAATTGCAATGGATTTTGTGGTTGGTCTTCCAAAGACATTGGTAAGTTTGATTCTATTTGGTAATGGTGGACAGATTAACTAAGTCTGCTCACTTCATTCCGGTCAAGGTGACTGATATACCGTGGTTTCACGGTATATTAATAATGCTTTTTCCTTAAGTTTAGTGTGTCCGAAAGCCTTTTTGTGCTAATTTTGATATAAGTTTCTCTTTGTTTTGCAGGAAATCTGTCCAAAGCTGAATGCGGAGATTTTGAGCGAAAATTGCAGAAGAGACCACCTACGGAGCTTATGACGGTCCGTCGTGCTTGTGACGGTCCGTCGGGGCAGCGTAGAGAAGCTGCTGAAGGAAGATGGGGAAGTCTGACCAAGTGTGGGATTACGAAGCTTGTGACGGTCCGTCAAGGCCATGACGGTCCGTCCTGTAGGTCCGTCGTGAAGATCAGAGAAGTGATCCCAGTACCCAGATTCCAAGAGTTGAAGTATTTTGAAACGAAGACCCTCGACGGATCGTCGTGTCTATGAAGGTCCGTCACACTTGCCGTCGAGGGGAATGAAGAAAGCAGCAGAAGAAATTGGACAATTATGGGACGACGGAGTCCATGACGGTCCGTCGCGACCACGACGGTCCGTCGCGTGGTCCGTCGACCCAGCCGCGTTTTGGCAGATTTCCAGAAATTAGAATCCTTGTTTAATTAGGTTTTTATTTTTATAAATAGTTCAAAAAATCTCGTTTTTGAGGTGAGACTCTTTGATTATCAAATTCCATATAGTTAGACTTTGTGAGATTAGACTTTGTGTAATAGTGTTTGATTTTTGGAGATTCTTACAAGTGATTTTTGGTGATTAATCAACCAAATTTTTCGGACTTTATTCTTTCTCATTGAAGTAAGTACATGAATTCTGATTTAATATATTTGAATATTGTGTTTATGGCTATGAGTAACTAAACTCCATAACTAGGGTTGTGGGAACCATAGGCAAATAATGAGATAAACCCTAGCTTAAATAACAATTCTAGAATAGTGTCTTGCATGTATTAATAATTCTTTCGCTTAGAAGTCTTTTTAACGGATGATCAACATTAAAACTCTTCTTAATGCTACTTGCCGGACCAAGGAGGTAGATAATAGGAAAAGAATTATTAACATAGATTTAGTGTATACTATCTAATAGGCTAGTATTGATTGGTACGAGGTAATAACTTAGTCAAATATGAATACGATGCTTAATATGAGGTAAAGATAAGGGTTAGGAAAGCAACACACGTAGCCGGACCAAGTGCGGAGTGAGATTTTCTAGATGCCGCACCAAGGATTTAGAAATACATAACTTATCACTTTGCATGCAAGATACTAGGAAAGAATTGTTATCGTTAGAATTATCAAGTTACGAACCTGTGGGGAACACGTAAGCCCTAGTTACTTTATTCATTGATTAAAACCCAAAATTAAAAGCTGTCAAGTGTCTCTTTCAATTACATTACTTATTTTTACTCATTAGGTAATACAAACCCCCCTTTTTATATTTTTACTTTCCAAGAAGTTATCGACCAAACGATAGTAATACCAGGTTAAAGTTAAGTCTAGACTATTTTCCTCGTGGGAACGATCCCAACCTCACTAGTTGGCACGACCACTTTACTTCTCATTTGAGAAGTAAGTTTGAGCGTATCAAATTTTGGCGCCGCTGCCGGGGAATTTAGCTTTTAGATTAACTTGAACTTATTACTATAGTTAGTTGATATTTTCTTGATTTTACTTTGTTTTATTGTTTTTGATTTCCTTTCAGAACTATCCTCCCTGTATGCCAAATACACGGAGAGGAAAAGAACCATTGTTTCCCTACGATCGTGAGTTAGAGCGTACACTGCGCAACATGAATCAAAACTTGGGAATCAATGATGAGGACCCAAACAAAGAACATCCCAGATCCGGCTGATGTTCATGGTCAGATGTTACCCGATGCTCCGGGTGAACATCAACAGAGGGGACAGAATCCCGCTCCACGGCCCCAAGCATACTACAGAGGCTATGATAACATAGCAGATTCGGATGGGCCACTGGTTTTGCCTCCTCTACCCACAGGCCACACTTTTGTGGTAACTAGTAGTCTGATGCAAATGCTCACTGCCAGAGGTTTGTTTCAGGGCTACCTTCTGAGGATCCACATGCCCATATAGCTAAGGTTAGGGCAGTATGTAAAAGTTGTGTGAGGAGGCCTGATTTGGATCTAGACGTAATAGGTCTCAGAGTGTTTCCTCTCTCACTGACGAGAGAGGCTGCTATGTTGTTTACTAAGCTCCCATACAACTCCATCTTCACTTGGAACCAACTACGGGATGTCTTCTTAGCACGCTACTATCCGGTCTCCAAGAAATTAAACCACAAAGACAGGGTGAATAACTTTGTGGCACTACCAGGAGAGTCAGTTAGTAGTTCTTGGGATAGATTCACCTCATTCTTGAGAAGTGTTCCAAATCACCGTATTGATGATGAGTCTCTGAAGGAATACTTTATCGGGGATAGGATGATAACAATAGAGCGGTGTTGGACACTATAGCAGGTGGATCTTATGGAGAATGCCCTTATGCTGAGATTGCTGAGAAATTAGAGAAAATCTCCCGTAACAACAAGCTTAGAGTACTAGGAAGTCCGATACAGGGAGAAACACCTTCGTAGTGCAGTCTACTCACAACCCAGCCACAGATGATATTCGTGAAGAAATGGCTCAGATGAGAACTGAGCTTGGGTTGGTACTAAAACATGTCGTTGGGGGTGCAGAAAAGATTAATGCAGTCAAATACTTGGCTAAACCACCACCTCCAATCGATGAGTGTTATTATGCGGAGGATTCCTATGCAGTAAATGAACAGATGGGGGGTTTCTGACCAGCGCCCAAGGCGCAAATCAGGATAATTGCGCCAAGGTCAAGGGAACCAAGGTCGGAACTATGGTAATTACAACCGTGATGGTCATTATGTCCGAGACGGTAACCGCGACAACAACTTCAACAGGGGTAACTACTTTAACAAAATGATAGGAATGGGCCCTATATCCCTCCCCAAAATCGTGAAGTTACTCCTAGGGATGGTAGAGATAGTATGGCGCGAGTTGAGGACATGTTGCACAAAATGATGAGGAGATTCGATGCTAGTGATGAGAACATCAAAGAGTTAAGGGGTGACTTAGCTAGTATTGGGCAAAAAGTTGATACACATGCAATTTCGATTAAGCAGATTGAATTGCAAATGGCCAAATTATCTGCGACAGTAAACACACGGCAACCGGGCACTCTTCCTAGCAACACTGTCCAAAATCCAAAGAATGACGCGCACTGTATGGAAATCACTACTCGGGGTGGTAAGCAAACCATTGAGCCACCTATGCCATCTACTAAGGAAAATGTGAAAAAGGGTAATGGTGAAGCAGAGGAATGTAATGGAAAAGATGCAGAAATACCTGTGAAGGTAATCCCCATGCCTAGGCCACCACCACCTTTCCCTCAGAGATTAGTGAAAAAGACCGAGGATGGTAAATACCGGCGCTTCATAACAATGTTGAAGCAGCTTTCTATCAATGTCCCTTTGGTAGAAGCTCTAGAAGAAATGCCCGGTTATGCCAAATTTATGAAAGATCTGGTCACCAAGAAAAGATCGATTACTTTTGAGGATGATGATAGATTACAGCATTGTAGTGCTATGCTACAAGATCCCTAGTGCAAAAGAAAGAAGATCCGGTGCATTCACTATACCTTGTACAGTTGGGTCATTACATTTTGCGAAAGCATTATGTGATCTGGGGGAAAGCATAAATCTCATGCCCCTCTCAATTTACAAGAAGTTGGGTTAGGGGGATACAAAACCCACTGCGATGCGGCTACTGATGGCTGATCGGACAGTGAAACGACCCATAGGGATACTCCATGATGTGCTAGTAAAAGTGGAGTCATTTATCTTTCCGGCTGATTTTGTTATTCTTGATTGCGAGGTCGATTTTAAAGTGCCTATCATTCTTGGGAGGCCATTCCTTGCTACAGGTAGATCCTTAGTTGATATGGAGAAGGGACAGATGACATTTCGGTTGAATAATGAAGAAGCAACCTTCAACATTTGTAGGACCATGAGGCAGAGTGGTGAGCTCCAATCGGTATCTGCCATATCCCACAAGGACAAGATGAAGAAGGGGAATGAACAAAAAACTGCAAAACAAGAGATTATGGTTGGAGACTTGGTGCTTGTAGACAGTTTTGGTCACCTTGTCTTCCAGGCAGGCACGCAAGTCCAAATGGACTAGACCTTACTTGATTACCCAAGTATTACCTCATGGAGCAGTGGAGTTAAAAGCCAAGGAGGGAGTGCGTTTAAGAGGACAGAGATAGAATAAAACTCTATTTTGGGCATAAAGCATCGGGGAAAGAAGCGATAGAGACAAACCATCTTGATGAAGTCTGAGTAATCAAGGGTCCCCAGTCGTGCCGCGACACTAAATCAGGCGCTTGTTGGGAGGCAACCCAATACTTATCGTTTTTCTTAATAATAGTAGCATTTTTTCTATTAATGGGTTTTAAATTTGCAGGCACATCACCAGGAAATTCTGCAGAAAACTACTCCGCAGTAGCCACTAACGGATATAACGACGGACCGTTGCGAATGCAACGGACCGTCGTATTCATCCGTCACACCAGGTACGTATTTCTGTCATTTTTGAAATTAGGGCACGAACGACAGACCCTACGACGGGACATCGCAAATGCGACGGACCGTCGTCGGGGAACCGTCGCGCGATTAATGAAATCTACCCGACCCGACCCGGACGGACCCTTTTCAAAATCTGACCGTTTATACTCCCCCCTCCATATTCCACCCCCATTACTTCCTTATTCCCCTCATCCCCTCTCTTTTCATTTTCTACACTTCCCCTCACTGATCATTGCCCCCAAAACCCTTATCATTATCATCTACTTGTCGGTGCTGCTGTTGTCGGTGTCTACCTTGCCAGAATCATTCTCCGTTTGTTTTCTTCTCCATTTCAAAGGTATGTGTCTCTACATTTATACTTATTTATCTTGCATTTTTGTTTTGTAGTTAGTATTTGCTTAGTTCTTAGTCGTATATTGTTTCCTTTATATGCTTATGTCTAAACCTAGGTTCAAAATGTTCGTATGTGCCATGTTGATAACCCTAGGCATAGGTGATTTTGCTTTGGTAGTTTCTTAGGTCGTTGGGATAGACACATATAGGTTCACAACACTACACGACCATGTGGGTTCATCGGGGATGCGTAGGGTATCCCCAGTTCTAACACTGCTACTCAGAACGAGACCCTGATAACGGCCCGTCGCACACACGACGGACCGTCGTAGGGTCCGTTGCACTAGCCCTAGCACCCCTGCCCAACGACGCCTGTGACGGATCGTTGTCTTCACAACGGTCCGTCCTGCACGATCGTCATGGTTGTCAGAGACCCTGTTTCTAAGGTTCTCTCAAAATTTTCTAACTGTCCTACGACGGACTCTTACGACGAACCGTCATACCCACGACGGTGCGTCCTGCACGACCGTCATGGTTGTCAGAGACCCTGTTTCTAAGGGTCTCTCAAAATCTTCCAAGTGTCCTACGACGGACTCTTACGACGAACCGTCATACCTACGACGGTCCGTCCTGCATGACCGTCATGGTTGTCAGAGACCCTGTTTCTAAGGGTCTCTCAAAATTTTGTAAGTGTCCTACGACGGACTCTTACGACAGACCGTCATACCCACGACGGTCCGTCCTGCACGACCGTCATGATGGTCAAAGACCCCTCTAGTAAGGGTCTCCAAAAATTTTCTAAGTGTCCTACGACGGACTCTTACGACGGACCGTCGCACCCACGACGGTCCGTCCTGCTTGACCGTCATGATGGTCAGAGACCCCTCTGATAAGGGTCTCCCAACATTTTCTAAGTGTCCTATGACGGACTTTTACGACGGCCGTCGTTCAACGACGGTCCGTCTTGCTTGACCGACATGATGGTCAGAGACCCCTCTTTCAGGGTTCTTTCTTTATACATTGACCAAGTACACACGACGGACTCATAACGATCCGTCGTATCCACGACGAGCCGTCATCTGGCTCGTCGTGTGATGAGTTTCACTAGCACTAACACACTATTTGAATGTTTTATGTTGTATGGGCTTGCTTGTCTTGTTTGACATTACTCGTACTAATAGTGACCCTTTGCAGGTACTCTCTACTATGGCACCCAAGCAAGACCGAGCTTACGCACGCGGGCGATCCAAGTCTGTTGCCCCGTCTGCACGCTTGATCATCAGGTCTGATGATGAGCGGGACCTGAATACGTGCCCCCAGGCACTTCCGCACCTTCCCGTGCTGCACGTGCCCCCAGAGCCACACCCAAGACGGTGGCGTTCGGCGTAGTCACTGCCTCCCAGTCTGATGAGGAGCGCACACTGACCGGCACACCCTCTGGGTCAGCCACCAGGGAGGAAGGAGCGTCTGGCTCCTTAGGCGTATCATGGTCCGAGAAGCTTCATCAGGATCTGCTAAGGTTCCCGCACCCGCCACTGCTGCAGCGTCGGCCTCGTCTGATGAGGCTGACAGTTCAGACTCCACATCCGGCGCACCAGCCCCGGTCCCCACCCCAGCCTCTGACCAGCCAAACCGGTGGTGCGTCGAAGGCCAGTTTCAAGTGTACTCCGACGCAAATTCCTTACTGATAAAGGGGTAATGACTCGGACACTCACTTTGGAGCGGCGGGTACTTACAGGGAGTCTCCCATCGATGCCGGAGATCCACAACATATTCACCAGGCATCTCTTAGAGTGGACAGCCCGTCCGTTGGGACGATACAGCGAGGAGGTGGTCCGAGAGTTCTATGCATCCTACGTAGCGACTCTCCGATCACAGATCGATAGGCGGGCTGCTCCCGCTAAACAGGCCCCACTGGAGCAGGTTCGAGTCCGGGTCGTGCAGGTCGACATTTCCCTGCCAGCTATCCGCCGGTTCCTATACGGCGAGAGTGCAGATGCTACGCGGACTCCTCACACTGCCGAGTTTGACTACCGCAAGCAGATAGTGAAGGATGGCCAGTTCTCGCGCGAGTAGGCACTGAGAGAGACCACCAAGAGGTGGATGGCATTGCACCTATCTGTCGACGGAGAGGGTGCAGATTGGGTCACTGAGCCGAAGGGGGCCATCAAGAAGGCCAACCTCACGTTCGTCGCGAAGTTCTTGTGGCTGCTCGTCCGTCACTGCCTTTCCCCCACAGCTGCTGATAACATCGTCACTTGGGATCGAGCAGTGTTGATAGCGGCGATGATAGCCGGCTTCGAGGTCGACTTCGCATGGCTTCTCCAGGCAGTCATGCACGAGAGGGTTTAAGGTCACCACTACCTACCCCTTCCCGTGTATGATCTTTGCCCTTTGCAGGTCTACAGGTGTGCCCATATGGCACATAGATCAGTTGAGGACCCCGCAGGGACAGTCGACGTCGGCCTCATCAGAGACGAGGCCAATGAGTTGGCGCCATGCAGAGGCCCCCATCCACTGCTGCCCCCTCTTGCTGATGATCTTGTGGATTCGGTAGCCCAGGCCCGCCCAGCTACACAGGCATCCACGGACAATACCCCGGTCGAGTCTATCCCGGGTAGTAGCACAGCCCCTCTACCGACACCGGTCCCGCTTGCTCGAGTCCAAAAACTGGAGGCACAAATGGCCACTCTTCTGCATCATATCCAGCCGTGGATGTAGAAGTCTATTGCTGAGTCTGAAGCGCGTATGGAGAGGCAGATGGAGCGGAAGATTGCTGAGGTTCACCAGCGCCTCGATGCCTTTGAATTGAGAGTATTAGCTGGACCAGCCCCTCCGGTATATATGTCGACTCTTCAGGCTGCAGTCGACAGTCTTCGTGCAGACATAGACACGATCGTAGTGGCAAGAGTGCCGGAGTTTGTCGAGCCTGCTGAGGATACTGTATTGGCGGCCCTGTTTCCTACTCCAGACATTCCCCCACCCTCCACTCGAGAGAGTGCCAAGAGGCATAGGGGTCGATCAGAGGATGAGGCGCGAGCGAGGAAGAAGGAGCGTCGTGAGATGGAGGCCGCGAGGAGAGCCTCAATTGTTGAGGCGGAGGCACACCAGATCAGACCATCGCAGATAGCGGCTGGGGCGTCTAGCTCCCGTACTGTAGAGATCGCAGGAGGCATTGAGGGTGCGGTTGTTGCTGAGGACACCACTGAGGGTGTCCAGATTGCTGAGGACACCACTGAGGGTGTCCAGATTGCAGAGGCTGTGGGTCCCGGGAAGCCGGACCCACCAGCTTGCTGATCGACGGCGCTATGCGCCACAGGTTTGCTTCACCTACCCCTCTAATCTTTAGAATTTTTTATGCATTGGGGACAATTGCATGCTTTTTGTTGGGGGTGGGGTAAATGGAAAGTGAGTGTTAGGGTGAAGTCTGAGTAGCCCAACTCACTATCCTCTTTTGGGGTTTTCTTGCCTGTGTTCTTTTTCCCCCAAAGACTGATTACTTTTTCTGTTGAACCGGCACGTTATATCTTTTGTACATAGTTTAACTCTGAAGCATGATGGCTAAAATGATATCCCGATAAAACTGGAAAATGTTGCATGACTAGGTGTAGTAACTGATAATTGTGTGGCTCTAAACATGAAATAGAGTTACACCATTGCATTACCCTAAATCTTCAAGTCAAACTAGGTGTCTGATAATCTGGTATAGTGATGAGATGTCAAGTGAGTGTGAGGAAAGTTGAATAGTCCACTATTGGTACTGAGCTAGAACTTGCCTGGTTAGTCCTGCTAAAAGTAAGCTGTAACAAACAATTAGGAAAGGATCATAGGCCCTTATTCAATATAGTCCATTTCTAGCCTAAATAAAGAAACCAAATGAAAGTTATCCTTCTTTGATCCAAACAATTTGAGCTTAAAAAAAAAAAGAAAAAAAAAACAGTCCTTCTTTTTCACCCCAACTGATCTTTTTTGGGAACAATATGTTGGCCCTGGTCCCTCTTTGGACATGTGCACCTCAGCTTATGCCAAAAGCATAAGTTGAGGGTGGCTAATGTATAAAAAACCTTCGTTATGGCCTTGACCTGACTTTGGGTATTGTGTACCTTGACTCATGGCAAAGCCATGTGTTGAGGGTGGCTGTTTTGAGGAATGCTCTGGAAAGTAGGGTTGAAAGAACAAAGAGAGAGAAAGAACAAAATTAAAGTGACTCAAGAACTTGTTGAAAAAAAATAATAAAAATAATAATAAAAAAAATTCAAGAATTACAAACAAGAAAAGAAAAGAGTCACTTACACAAATGAAGAAAGAAGGGAAATAGCAAGGTGAAAGAATAGGAGAAACTGGGCGAGATAAAGTGATATAGAGTGGAAGGTTTAGCCGATATGTCAAGGAGGGCAAAAAGTCACTAAAGTATACCTAATATACCCTACCTGACTCTGAGCCTACGTTACAAGCTAAAAAAGTCCTATCGTGATCCTAAGAGTTGTATAGCGAACTTAAGGCAGTGAAAATAAGGGCAACCTTATGGCAATAGGTATGAATGAGTGTGACTTTGTTCTGAGAGTGAGTGTTGAAATGTAATCCTTATACTCAAACTGAAATCATTGTGTGAAAAATGAGGATTTTTTCTAAAGTGAGGACACTAGTTGCAATACCGGAATTGTTAGCACCTCGGTGAGAAATTGAAGAGGATAGGTGTTAGTGCATGGTGAGTCTGTGTCATGTTCGAATCCCACAAAATTCAAGCCTAATAGTGATAGCATGCATAGATTTGATGAGATTAATCGGGATTGATAGCCAAATGATTGCAAAGGACAAAACATGAATACTATTGTACAAAGATTGTGTAGTGAGTCATAGTGCGTCGCTTGAGGACAAACAACGAATTTAAGTTGAGGGTTTTGATATACCGTGGTTTCACGGTATAATTAATGCTTTTTCCTTATGTTTAGTGTGTCTGAAAGCCTTTTTGTGCTAATTTTGATATAAGTTTCTCTTTGTTTTGCAGGAAATCTGTCCAAAGCTGAATGCGGAGATTTTGAGCGAAAATTGCAGAAGAGACCACCTACGGAGCTTATGACGGTCCGTCGTGCTTGTGAAGGTCCGTAGGTGGCAGCGTAGAGAAGCTACTGAAGGAAGATGGGGAAGTCTTACCAAGTGTGGGATTACGAAGCTTGTGACGGTCCGTCATGGCCATGACGGACCGTCCTGCAGGTCCGTCGTGAAGATCAGAGAAGTGATCCCAGTACACAGATTCCAAGAGTTGAAGTATTTTGAAACGAAGACCCTCGACGGATCGTCGTGTCTATGACGGTCCGTCACACTTGCCGTCGAGGGGAATGAAGAAATCAGCAGAAGAAATTTGACAAGTATGGGACGAAGGAGTCCATGATGGTCCGTCGCGACCACGACGGTCCGTCGCGTGGTCCGTCGACCCAGCCGCGTTTTGGCAGATTTCCAGAAATTAGAATCCTTGTTTAATTAGGTTTTTATTTTTTATAAATAGTTCGAAAAATCTCATTTTTGAGGTGAGACTCTTTGATTATCAAATTCCATATAGTTAGACTTTGTGAGATTAGACTTTGTGTAATAGTGTTTGATTTTTGGAGATTCTTACAAGTGATTTTTGGTGATAATCAAGCAAATTTTCGGACTTTATTCTTTCTCATTGAAGTAAGTACATGAATTCTGATTTAACATATTTGAATATTGTGTTTATGGCTATGAGTAACTAAACTCCATAACTAGGGTTGTGGGAACCATAGGCAAATAATGAGATAAACCCTAGCTTAAATAACAATTCTGGAATAGTGTCTTGCATGTATTAATAATTGTTTCGCTTAGAAGTCTTTTTAACGGATGATCAACGTTAAAACTCGCCTTAATGCTACTTGCCAGACCAAGGAGGTAGATAATGGGAAAAGAATTATTAACATAGATTTAGTGTATAGTATCTAATAGGCTAGTATTGATTGGTACGAGGTAATAACTTAGTCAAATATTGAATACGATGCTTAATATGAGGTAAAGATAAGGGTTAGGAAAGCAACACACGTAGCCGGACCAAGGTGCGGAGTGAGATTTTCTAGATGCCGGACCAAGGATTTAGAAATACATAACTTATCACTTTGCATGCAAGATACTAGGAACGAATTGTTATAGTTAGAATTATCAAGTTACGAACCTGTGGGGAACACGTAAGCCCTAGTTACTTTAATTCATTGATTAAAACCCAAAATTAAAAGCTGTCAAGTGTCTTTTTCAATTACATTACTTATTTTTACTCATTAGGTAATACAAACCCCCCTTTTTATATTCTTACTTTCCAAGAAAGTTATCGACCAAACGATAGTAATACCAAGTTAAAGTTAAGTCTAGACTATTTTCCTCGTGGGAACGATCCCAACCTCACTAGTTGGGTTATTTACTTGACACGACCGCTTTACTTCTCATTTGAGAAGGTAGTTTGAGCGTATAAGTGACCTACAATGCAGAGAAGTTAGCCAAAATCTACATCTCAAAAATCGTTCGATTGCATGGAGTTCCACTTTCCATTTTATCAGATAGAGGTACGCAGTTTACTTCTAAGTTTTGGAGAACATTGCATTTGGAATTAGGTACTAGGTTGGACCTTAGTACTGCATTTCACCCTCAGACCGATGGTCAGTCTGAGCGAACGATTCAAGTGTTGGAGGATATGCTTCGTGCATGTGTGATAGAATTTGGCGGTCATTGCGATAACTTCTTATCCTTAGCGGAGTTTTCATACAATAATAGCTATCACTCCAGTATTTACATGGCTCCATTTGAAGCATTGTATGGGAGGAGATGTAGGTCCCCCATTGGTTGGTTTGATGCATTTGAGGTTAGACCTTGGGGTACTGACCTTTTGAGGGATTCATTAGAGAAAGTGAAATCTATTCAAGAGAAGCTTATAGCGGCGCAAAGTAGGCAAAAGGAATATGCAGATCAAAAGGTTAGAGACTTGGAGTTTATGGAGGGTGAGCAAGTCTTGCTAAAGGTTTCGCCCACGAAAGGGGTGATGCGGTTTGGTAATAGAGGTAAGCTAAGCCCAAGGTATATTGGTCCATTTGAAGTACTTAAGCGAGTAGGGGAGGTGGCTTATGAACTAGCCTTGCATCCAAGGCTGTCCGGAGTGCATTCGGGATTTCATGTGTCCATGTTGAAAAGATACCATGGGGATGGAAACTACATCATCCGTTGGGATTCGGTTCTGCTTGATGAGAATTTGACTTATGAGGAGGAGCCTGTTGCTATTTTAGATAGAGAAGTTCGCAAGTTGAGGTCAAGGGAGATTTCACCCATCAAAGTTCAATGGAAGAATCGACCAGTTGAAGAAGGAGGCAGATATGCAAGAAAGATACCCACACCTGTTTACGGATTCAGGTACTCTTTTTCGCCCTTATTTTCCTTCTTGTGATCGTTCGAGGACGAACAATGGGTAATTGTTATCTATTGTAACGACCTGTTTAATCGTTTTGAGCAGCAGATTTTATTTCTAGAAAACTGGCTGAGACGACGGACCCCACGACGGACCTTCATGGGCACGACGGACCGTCGAGGGTGTCTCGTTTCAAAACACTTAGAAATTAGAAATTTTGGTGCTGAAATCGACTCTCTGAACTTCGTGACGGAATGGAAGGACGGACCGTCACAGGCGTGACGGACCATCACAGATTCTTTAGTGGAAATTGAGTCTCTGAACTCTGTGACGGACCTGCAGGACGGACCGTCACAGGCACGACGGGCCGTCACAGGTTGCGTAATCCCAGTCTGGGTCGGATTTCTGTTAAGTAATTTAAGAACCGTTTTGGACTATTCCTGCTCATAATTATAAATTTTGTGGGTTAATATTAATAACTCAATTACTTGGGGGTTAAAAGAGGTAACCTTGAGTTAATTAGTGGGTTACTAGTGCCATCTTTTATACTTAATTATATGCTAATTAGGGTAAAAGAAAGAGGGTTTTGAATAAGAAAAATAGAAAGAACAAGGAGAAAGAAGAGAGGAACGATCGAACAAGAGAGAAGAAGAAACGCTGCTTTGGGAAATTTCTTGCTTGATCAAATTCTTCGGTGGAGGTAGGTTATGGTTTTGATACTATTCGTAGTAAACTCTTAATAGCGAATGATATGTATTGGTAGTATTGTAAACCCTTCTATATGCTTAGTTATATGCTTGCATGATATGATTATATGATTGTGATAAAATAAGCATGATGAAGCTATTGAATCCTAAATCTTGAAGAAACCCTAATCTACTTTGTTAATGATGATGCCTTAGTATAAAAGAAGGCTTGGTGAACTAAAGTAATGAGATTGATGATGCCTTGGTATAAGAGAAGGCTTGATGAATTGATAGAATGAGATTAGTGGATCGGAGTGTCACGTTCCGACACATAGAATTAAGGGATCGGGTGTCACGAACCGACACGTAGAATAAGGGATCGGAGTGTCACGTTCCGACACATAGAATTAAGGGATCGGGTGTCACGAACCGACACATAGAATTAGGGGATCAGAGTGTCACGTTCCGCCACATAGTATTAGGGGATCAGGTGTCACGAACCGATACGTAGAAGTAGGGGATCGGAGTGTCACGTACCGACACATAGTTGTAGGGGAGCGGAGTGTCACGTACCGACACAAGAGGAAGAAAGATAATGAATCTTGAATGATGTTAATATACTCAATCTAATGAACCTAATTCCCAAATGAGTATGGTATTGAGGCTTGAGTCCTCATGGATGAACTTGGTAGTACTTATTGATTATTATAGTATTTGTTGTTGCTACATGTTGAGTATTATAGTTGATTTATGATATTAACTGATATATACTGTTTTCTATTTTGAGTTGGCCGATGATATCTACTCAGTACTTGTGTTGTGTACTGACCCCTACTTGTATGTTTCTTTCCTTGTATTTGTGGAGTGCAGCAAACGTACCGTCGTCTTCAACTCAACCGCATCTCTAGCCAGTCTTCATTACACCGGGATTCAGGGTGAGCTAATGCTTCTAGCTTGGACTGGATCTTCTTCTTCAAGTCTTGATGCCTTGAACTTCCGGAATGGACTACCTTTTTACTTATTTTCGCTTTCTTAGATACTCTTAGTTTAGTAATTGAGGATAGATGTTCTTGTGATGATGACTTCCAGATTTTGGGGATAATAATAGTTATTGAATTTATTTTATTAATGAGTTTAAGTCTTCTGCATTGTATTTTGTTAATTTTGTTTGAAATGTTGGGGTTTAGATTGGTTGGTTCGCTCACATAGTAGGTTAAGTGTGGGTACTACTCGCGGCTCGGTTTTGGGTCGTGACATGTATATCTGAATAAAATATCTGACCTAACATGTGTAATTCAAGAAGTAATGAAATACATTGCTAGGTTTTGAAATTCATGCAATAAATTGAATATTAATGCATTAACCAAATTTTATCATTCTAGTATCTAAGAAGACAATAATTCTAACATTCAAGAAACCCTAAGTCTAGTCATGATATGGGAATCAAGAAACTGATCAAAAACTAGGGACCTAATGCGTGAAAGGAACCCACTAGTGTAATCTCACACACCTGTTGATGAATTCCACAAAGAAATCTTTAGATCACGGTGATGGAACTGATGGAACTTACAACTTTCTTGAACTATGGTTCTTGACCTTTTTTTCCTCTCTTACTTCTAAATTTCTATCTTTTGATTAATGATTTGACTTAGGTATGTTTTAGGAATGTTCTAGCTTAAACTGACTAAAATCCCATGATTTAAGGTTTGAATGACGTATCTTATGGTTTAAATTAATTAGAACTAGTTGTTTAATCAACGGTCCGTCATTTAGGTCTATAATTTTAATCTTCTTGACAGGCCTTAACTAAAATGGGCATAAATTTTTACATGGGATTTTAGCAAACTCAGGGGCGTTATAAAGAGGATTCAATTATATATCATATATCATATCATAGGTCATAGAACATCTGATTCATTTAGTGTTAAGATTTAAGAGCATTTGAAGTTGACTCAATCAACAACATCCCCTTAACTAACTGCTAACCTTCACCTACAGTAAGACCTATGGATTGTAGATCGAAAGACGGTATGTGCTGGTCATCCGTAGTTCATGTCTGAGGCTGGGTAAAAGGAGTCTCAATCCATGGACACAGACCATAAATCATTGTCTGATATTAGGACAGTAGATTTGTCTGTGGGTAGAGACTTGGTCGATCTTCTAAGCTGTGTTTTGGGGGGCTACAATGGTGAACTAGGGACCCATTGTACGATTCGTAGATTAGACTACTGTGTGTAGATGGTGACCGTAGATTGCACCTGCAATTTCTGAAAAGCTGATTTTTTGGCCTATTTTTGATACAGGGTGTTACATTATCTCTCCCTTGGGAATATTCATCCTCGAATGATGGCTAAATTTGTTGAAATAGATAGAAAGAGATGCAATCCCTACCATTAAACAATGAGAAATTAGTTTCGAATTAATTGAGTTCCAAGAACATGCAATTACGCTGAAAAGCAAGTAAAAACTGAGGGGACATGATTCTAAGGCTGAATTCACGCATAAATTACTAAAAAGATGAAGAGGAACTATTACCTCAAGCTGGAGTGAGATCCGAAATAAAGAGGTGATGATAGTTCGCTTTCATGGTTGCTTCTTCTTCCCATATATCTCCCTCTACGATCTTACTCCTCCACAAAATCTTGATTGTAGCGAAATCTTTGTTCCTCAACCTTCTATCCTGACGATCAAGAGTATCAAATGGTACATCCTCATAAGAAAGGTTATCTTTCATAACAACACTCTCTAATCGAACTATGGGTGCTGGACCACCCATACATTTCTTCAATAGTTAGATTTGAAAAATTAAATGCACTAATGCTAATTCAGCTGGCAACTATAACTCACATGCGACTTTGCCAACCCTTTTCAAGATCTTGTAAGGGCCTACCTATCTAGGACTTGGCTTCCCTTTCTTAACAAATCTCCTCACCCCTTCATAGGTGACATATTCAGGAAAACCCAATCATTAACTTGGAAATCTAGTTCCCTTCTCCTTACATCTTCATAAGATTTCTAATGACTTTGGGCTGTCTTAAGTCTATATCTAATGAGTTTCCTTTTCTCCATAGCATAAGGTACTGAATCTGGTCCTATAAAAGCTGCTTCACCTATTTAAAACCAACCAATAGGATATCTACATTTACGGCTATAAAGAGCCTCATAAGGGGTAATCTGAATGTTGGAATGGTAGCTATTGTTATGGACGAACTCAATAGGAGGATAATGATCATCCCAACTACCCTTGAAATCTATCACACATGCTCTCAACATATCCTCTAGGGTGTGAATGGTACGCTTCGCCTCTCCATCTGTCTTCAAATGAAATGTTATACTAAGGTTAACATAAGTACCAAGACGCTTCTGAAATAACTTATAAAATGAAAGGTAAATTGAAGAACTCTATCTGAGATGATAGGCAAATGAACCTCATGCAACCTGACTGTAAGACCCCAAAAATAACTTAAGTGAAGCTTGGCCTAACATGGTTGTCGTAGTGGTATAAGGTCCTAAAATGGAATATAGTGTGGGTTTGAGGCTGTGTTTAAGAGTTTATGATTCCGAATGTAATTTTCTATAGGATATCTAATGATGCAATAATTATATTCAATTGATATCTAAGTTGTATTCGATTGATAAGTGTGTAATGAATTGACCTAGTTTCATTGATTGTTGATATAATTTTTTTGAATTGTTGGTTATGGACTTGGGTAAGGGCCTTATGATATCAAATTGGATGTTTTAGCATTTAAATCGAAATTGTCAGATGGAGAGAAGTATTCTACCCTAATTTCTTTTATTTTATGTTAATTATACTTAAATTATGTTGTGATTTGTATGGTCCACTTATGGTGGCGGTGCTATGTGAATTAATGTGGACTTGTCGGCGTTACTGTAACGACCTGTTTAGTCGTTTTGAGCAGCAGATTTTTATTCTTGAAAAACTGGCTGAGACGACGGATCCCACGGCGGGCTGTCATGGGCACGACGAACCGTCTAGGGGGTCTCGTTCCAAAACACTTAGAATTCTGAAATTTGGGTACTGAAATCGACTCTTTGAACTTCGTGACGGAATGGCAGGACGGACCGTCGTGAGCACGACGGAACGTCACACATTTTCCACAGAAAATTAGTCTCTGAACTTTGTGACAGACCTGCAGGATGGACCGTCGCAGGCATGATGGGCCATCACAGGTTGCGTAATCACAGGCTGGGTCGGATTTCTGTTTAAGTTTTAAAGGGGCGTTTTGGACTATTCCTGCTTATAATTATAAAGTTAGTGGTTTAATATTAATAACTCAATTACTTGGGGGTTAAAAGAGATAACCTTGAGTTAATTAGTGGGTTCATTCCTCATCTTTTATACTTAAGTATATGCTAATTAGGGTAAAAGAAAGAGGGTTTGAATAAGAAAAATAGAAAGAACAAGGAGAGGAAAGAGAAACGATCGAGAGAGAATACGAACGAAGAGGAAACAGAAAGCTTTGGGAAATTGCTGGCTTGATCACGAATCTTCGGTGGAGGTAGGTTATGGTTTTTATGCTATTCGTAGTAACTCTTAATAGCGAATGATATGTATTGGGTAGTATTGTAAACCCTTCTATATGCTTAATTGTATGCTTGCATGAAGGTGATTATATAATTGTGATAAAATAAGCATGATGAAGCTATTGAATCCAAAATCTTGAAAGAAATCCTAATCTACTTTGTTAATGATGATGCCTTGGTATAAGAGAAGGCTTGATGAACTAAAGTAATGAGATTTATGATGCCTTGGTATAAAAGAAGGATTGATGAATTGATAGAATGAGATTAGTGGATCGGAGTGTCACGTTTTGACACATAGTATTAGGGGATCGGGTGTCACGAACCGACACGTAGAATTAGGGGATCAGAGTGTCACATTCCGACACATAGTTTTAGGGGATGGGGTGTCACGAACCGACACGTAGAATTAGGGGATCGGAGTGTCACGTTCCGACACATAGTATTAGGGGATCGGGTGTCACGAACCGACACGTAGAATTAGGGGATGGAGTGTCACGTTCCGACACATGTAGGGGAGCGGAGTGTCACGTACCGACACAAGAGGAATAAAGATAATGAATCTTGAAAGATGTTAATATACTCAATTTAATGAACCTAATTCCCAAATGAGTATGGTATTGAGGCTTGAGTCGTCATGGATGAACTTGGTGGTACTTATTGATGATTATAGTACTTGTTGTTGCTACATGTTGAGTATTGTAGTTGATTTATGATATTAACTGATATATACTTTTTTCTATTTTTAGTTGGCCGATGATACCTACTCAGTACTTGTGTTTTGTACTGACCCCTACTTGTATGTTTCTTTCTTTGTATTTGTGGAGTGCAGCAAACGTACCGTTGTCTTCAGCTCAATCGCAATTCTAGACAGTCTTCATTACATCGGATTTCAGGGTGAGCTAATGCTTCTAGCTTGGACTGGATCTTCTTCTTCATGTCTTGATGCCTTGAAGTTCCGGCATGGCCTAGCTTTTATTTATTTTAGCTTCTTAGAATACTCTTAGTTTAGTAATTTGATCATAGATGTTCTTGTGATGATGACTTCTAGATTTTGGGGAAAATAGATGTTGAGTTTAGAAGTTATTGAATTGATTTTCATTAATGAGTTTAAGTCTTCCGCATTACTTTCTGTTGATATTATATTGAAATATTGGGTTTTGTATTGGTTGGTTCACTCAAATAGGAGGGTAAGTGTGGGTGCCACTCGCGACTCTGTTTTGGGTCGTGACAAACTTGGTATCAAAGCATTAGGTTCGTTGGTCTCATCACACAAGAACGAGTCTAGTAGAGTCTTAAGGAACGTTAGGGGGACGCCTTTTCTTTTCTTTAAGAGGCTATAAGACTTTAGGAAAATTCTATTCTTTCTTTCTTTCTTTCGTGCTATTACTTGGATCCAATTGGTATCTAGGTGATACAAATTGGTATCTGACCATCTTCACTCTTTTCGAAGATGGTTAGAACTAGAGCAACGACTGCACCAACACCAACACCGGCAAGACAGGATGCGTCTGAGCCAGCCACTGGGGCTGTAGCTCGGAGAGGAACAGTGGCGAGAGGCCGTGGAAGAGGTCGTGGGAGGACGTCCTCTAGAGGAAGAGGACAAGCACCTAGCCCACCTGGTACTAGGGCGGTGACTCCTCCACCGACTGAGGAAGTGATAAGAGAGGATGAGGAAGGGGAGAATGAAGAAGTGCAGAATGAGGAATTACCAACCCAACCTACCCCAGAGATGACCAATCAGGTTCTTGCTTATCTTAGCGGGTTATCTGATCAGGGCCAGACACCTCCAGTGTTTTCTGCACCAGCACCTCAGGTTCCGGAGGTACAACATTCAGCTATTGTGGCTCCCCGCATTGATGCCTCATTTGGAATAGGCACGTTTCCTCGTTTGACTACAGGGCCTATAATGACAAATGATCAGCATGAACTTTTCAGTAAGTTCTTGATAGTGAAACCTCCAGTCTTCAAGGGTGCTGAATCTGAGGATGCCTACGATTTTCTGGTTGACTGCCATGAGCTACTACACAAGATGGGTATAGTAGAATGGTTTGGTGTTGAGTTTGTGACTTATCAGTTTCAAGGGAACGCCAGAATGTGGTGGCGGTGACATGTTGAGTGTCAACCAACAAAGGCACCACCTATGACTTGGGCATCATTCTCTAGCTTGTTTATGGAGAAATATATCCCCCGAACTTTGAGGGATAGGAAAAGAGATGAGTTATTGAGCCTAGAGCAAGGTAGGATGTCGGTTACTGCATATGAGGCTAAGTTTCGTGCATTATCCAGGTATGCCACCCAACTTTGTTTCAGTCCACAAGAGCGGATTCGCCGTTTTGTGAAGGGGTTGAGGTCAGAGTTGCGGATTTCAGCCTTACAGGTAGCGGCTACAGCGAAATCCTTTCAGGAAGTGGTAGACCTCGTAATAGAGGTGGAGGGGGTGAAGCCAGATGACTTCACCATGGCATCGACATCAAAAAGGTTTCGAAAGGGAGGTGAGTTTAATGGTTCTTACTCCAGAGGGCAAGGCTCAGGAGGTTACTCGGTCCGACCAATTCTGTCTTCACTACAAACTGTAGTTGGGGGTCCACCTCAGACCGGTCAACACTTCTCTGAGAGACCTATGCTTGACTCCAGAGAGTGTTATGAATGTTGGGATACTGGACATATTAGGAGGAATTGTCCAAAACAGAGTTATTGACCCCCAATAGCTAGAGGTAGAGGTGGTCATGGTAGAGACCGTTATTCTGGAGGACGTGGTGCCCGAGGTAATGGTGGTCACCAAAACGGCCGGGGTGATGGAAAAACTGTAGCCACTACAGAACAACATGGTAGGGGCAACGGGCAGACAGGCGATAGGGCCCATTGTTACGCTTTCCCTGGGAGATCTGAAGCGGAGACATCTGATGTTGTTATCACAGGTAATATTTTGGTTTGTGATTGCATGGCTTCTGTATTATTTGATCCTGGCTTCACGTTTTCATATGTATCCTCCTCATTTCCTACTGGTCTTAATTTACATTGTGAATTGCTTGACATGCCTATTCGTGTTTCTACTCCGGTGGGTGAGTCTGTGATAGTTGAAAAAGTATATAGGTCTTGTCTGGTGACTTTTGTGGGGAGCAACACTTATGTAGATTTGTTTATCTTAGAAATGGTTGACTTCGATGTAATTCTGGGTATGACTTGGCTTTCTCCAAATTTTGCAATCTTGAATTGTAATGCTTAAACTATGACGTTAGCCAAGCCTGGGACAGATCCGTTAGTGTGGGAGGGCGACTACACTTCCACTCTGGTTCGTATCATCTCCTTTCTTCGTGCTAAGACAATGGTTAGTAAGGGGTGTTTAGCTTTCTTAGCACATATCAAGGATGACACTACCCAAGTACCTTCAATTGAGTCGGTTTCGGTATTCCGTGAGTTTCTTGATGTGTTCCCTGCTGATCTTCCTGGTATGCCACCGGATAGAGATATCGATTTTTGCATTGATCTGGAACCGGGAACTCCCCCCGTTTCTATACCCCCTTATAGAATGGATCCCGCTGAGTTAAGAGAGTTAAAGGCCCAACTTCAAGAGTTGTTGAGCAAAGACATCATTAGACGAAGTGCATTTCCTTGGGGTACTCCGGTGTTATTTGTGAAGAAGAAGGATGGGAGTTTTCGGATGTGCATAGACTACCGGCAGTTGAACAAGGTAACTATTAAGAACATGTACCCCATTCCTCGCATTGATGACTTGTTCGATCAGTTACAAGGTGCTTGTGTCCTCTCTAAGATTGACTTGAGATCCGGTTATCATCAATTGAAAATAAGGGCAACAGATGTGCCAAAGACTGCTTTTCGAACCAGGTATGGGCATTACGAATTCGTAGTAATGTCTTTTGGTCTTACTAATGCCCCTGCTGCTTTCATGAGCTAAATGAACGAGATTTTTAAGCCATATCTGGATCTCTTTGTTATCGTATTTATTGATGATATACTTACATACTCCAAGAGTAAGAAGGAACATGAGGAGCATTTGAGAATTGTGTTGGAAGTATTAAGGGAGAAAAGGCTTTATGCCAAATTCTCCAAGTGTGAGTTTTGGCTAGATTCAGTGTCCTTCTTGGGGCACGTGGTTTCTAAGGATGGGGTGATGGTGGATCCTTCTAAGATTGAGACAGTGAAAAATTGGGTAAGACCTACTAATGTGTCAGAAATAAAGAGCTTTGTTGGTTTAGCTAGCTATTACCGTCGATTTGTCAAGGGATTCTCTTCTATTGCTTCCCAATTGACTAACTTGACTAAGCAAAATATTCCATTTGTATGGTCGGATGAATGTGAGGAAAGCTTTCAGAAACTCAAGACCTTGTTGACTACTGCACCAATTCTTACCTTGCCAGTAGAGGGTAAGAACTTCATCGTTTATTGTGATGCATCCTATTCTGGTTTGGGTGCAGTGCTAATGCAAGAGAAGAATGTGATTGCTTATGCTTCGAGGCAATTAAAGGTGCATGAACGTAACTATCCGATCCATGATTTGGAGTTGGCCGCGGTAGTATTTGCACTAAATCAATGGAGACACTATTTGTATAGGGTTAAGTGTGAAGTCTATACGTACCATCGTAGCATATAGTATGTCTTCACTCAGAAGGATTTGAATTTGAGACAGAGGAGATGGATAAAACTACTGAAGGACTACGATATCACTATTCCGTATCATCCGGGAAAGGCTAATGTTGTGGCAGACGCCTTAAGTAGAAAGGCAGGAAGCATGGGAAGTCTAGCTCATTTGCAAGTTTCTAGACGCCCATTGACTAGAGAAATCCAAAACCTGGCTAATGACTTTATGAGGCTAGAAGTAAATGAGAAGTGAGGATTTTTTGCTTGTGTGGAGGCGAGATCTTCTTTTCTTGACAAGATCAAGGGAAAACAGTTTGATGATGAGAAACTAAGTCGAATTCAGGATATGGTGTTGCGAGGAGAGGCTAAAGAAGCAATAACTGATGAGGAAAGTGTTTTGAGAATTAAGGGAAGGGTATGTGTGCCCCGTGTTGATGACTTGATCCACACTATTCTTACAGAGGCTCATAGTTCCGGATATTCTATACATCCGGGTGCAACCAAGATGTACCGTGACTTAAAGCAACACTTTTGGTGGAGTAGAATGAAGCGCGACATTGTTGATTTTGTTGCCAAATGTCCAAATTGTCAACAAGTAAAGTATGAACACCAATCCCGGAGGAACACTTCAGAGAATGCCCATTCCTGAATGGAAGTGGGAGAGAATTGCAATGGACTTCGTGGTTGGTCTTCCAAAGACATTGTGAAAGTTTGATTCTATTTGGGTAATTGTGGACATATTAACTAAGTCTGCTCACTTCATTCCGGTCAAGGTGACTTACAATGCAGAGAAGTTAGCCAAAATCTATATCTCAGAAATTGTTCGACTGCATGGAGTTCCACTCTCCATTTTATCAGAGGTACGCAGTTTACTTCTAAGTTTTGGAGAACATTGCATGCGGAATTAGGTACTAGGTTGAACCTTAGTACTGCATTTCACCCTCAAACCAATGGTCAGTCTGAGCGAACGATTCAAGTATTGGAGGATATGCTTCGTGCATGTGTGATAGAATTTTGTGGTCATTGGGACAACTTCTTACCCTTAGCGGACTTTTCATACAATAATAGCTATCACTCAAGTATTGATATGGCTCCATTCAAATCATTGTATGGGAGGAGATGTAGGTCTCCCATCGGTTGGTTTGATGCATTTGAGGTTAGACCTTGGGTTACTGATCTGTTGAGAGATTCAATAGAGAAGGTGAAATCTATTCAAGAAAAGCTTTTAGCGGCTCAAACTAGGCGAAAGGAATATGCGGATCGAAAGGTTAGAGACTTGGAGTTCATGGAGGGTGAACAAGTCTTGCTGAAGGTTTCACCCATGAAAGGGGTGATGCGGTTTGGTAAAAGAGGTAAGCTAAGCCCTAGGTATATTGGACAATTTGAAGTACTTAAGCGAGTAGGGGAGGTGGCTTATGAATTAGCCTTGCCTCCAGGACTGTCAGGAGTGCATCCGGTATTTCATGTGTCTATGTTGAAAAGATACCATGGGGATGGAAACTACATCATTCATTGGGATTCAGTTCTGCTTGTGAGAATTTGACTTATGAGGAGGAACCTGTTGCTATTTTAGATAGAGAAGTTCTCAAGTTGAGGTCGAGGGAGATTGCATCCATCAAAGTTCAATGGAAGAATCGACCAGTTGAAGAGGCCACTTGGGAGAAGGAGGCTGATATGCAAGAAAAATACCCACATGTGACAGATTAAGGTAGTCCCTTTCGCCCTTGTTTCTGTTCTTGTGATTGTTCGAGGACGAACGATGGGTAAATTGGTATCTATTGTAACGACCTGTTTAGTCGTTTTGAGCAGCAAATTTTAATTCTGGAAAAACTGTCTGAGTCGACGGAACCCACGACGGACCGTCATGGGCACGACGGACCGTCGAGGGGGTCTCATTCCAAAACACTTAGAATTCTGAAATTTGGGTACTGAAATCGACTCTCTGAACTTCGTGACGGAATGGCAGGACGGACCGTCGTAAGCACGACGGACCGTCACACATTTTCCACAGAAAATTAGTCTCTGAACTTTGTGACGGACCTGCAGGACGGACCGTCGCAGGCACGACGGGCCATCAAAGGTTGCGTAATCCCAGGCTGGGTCGGATTTCTGTTTAAGTTTTAAAGGGGCATTTTGGACTATTCCTTCTTATAATTATGAGTCAGTGGTTTAATATTAATAACTCAATTGCTTGGGAGTTAAAAGAGATAACCTTGAGTTAATTAGTGGGTTAATTCCTCATCTTTTATTCTTAAGTATATGCTAATTAGGGTAAAAGAAAGAGGGTTTGAATAAGAAAAATAGAAAGAACAAGAAGAGGGAAAGAGAAACGATCGAGAGAGAATACGTACGAAGAGGAAACACAAAGCTTTGGGAAATTGCTTGCTTGATCACGAATCTTCGGTGGAGGTAGGTTATGGTTTTTATGGTATTCGTAGTAAACTCTTAATAGCGAATGATATGTATTGGGTAGTATTGTAAACCCTTCTATATGCTTAATTGTATGCTTGCATGAAGGTGATTACATAATTGTGATAAAATAAGCATGATGAAGCTATTGAATCCTAAATCTTGAAACAAATCCTAATCTACTTTGTTAATGATGATGCCTTCGTATAAGAAAAGGCTTGATGAACTAAAGTAATGACATTGATGATACCTTGGTATAAAAGAAGGATTGATGAATTGATAGAATGAGATTAGTGGATCGGAGTGTCACGTTCCGACACATAGTATTAGGGGATAAGGTGTATGAATCGACACGTAGAATTAGGGGATTGGAGTGTTACGTTCAGACATATAGTTTTAGGAGATCGGGTGTCATGAACCGACACGTAGAATTAGGGGATCGGAGTGTCACGTTCTGACACATAGTATTAGGGGATCGGGTGTCACGAACCGACACGTAGAATTAGGGGATCGGAGTGTCACGTTCCGACACATAGTAGTAGGGGAGCAGAGTCTCACGTACCGACACAAGAGGAATAAAGATAATGAATCTTGAAAGATGTTAACATACTCAATTTAATGAACCTAATTCCCAAATGAGTATGGTATTGAGGCTTGAGTCCTCATGGATGAACTTGGTGGTACTTATTGATGATTATAGTACTTGTTGTTGATACATGTTGAGTATTGTAGTTGATTTATGATATTAACTGATATACACTGTTTTCTATTTTGAGTTGGCCGACGATACCTACTCAGTACTTTTGTTTTGTACTCACCCCTACTGTATGTTTCTTTCTTTGTATTTGTGGAGTGCAGCAAACGTACCGTTGTCTTCAACTCAACCGCAATTCTAGCCAGTCTTCATTACACCGGATTTCAGGGTGAGCTAATGCTTCTAGCTTGGACTGGATCTTCTTCTTCATGTCTTGATGCCTTGAAGTTCCGGCATGGAGTAGCTTTTATTTATTTTAGCTTCTTAGAATACTCTTAGTTAGTAATTTGATCATAGATGTTCTTGTGATGATGACTTCCAGATTTTGGGGAATAATAGATGTTGAGTTTAGAAGTTATTGAATTTATTTTCATTAATGAGTTTAAGTCTTCCCCATTACTTTCTGTTGATATTATATTGAAATGTTGGGTTTTGTATTGGTTGGTTTGCTCACATAGGAGGGTAAGTGTGGGTGCCACTCGCGACGTGGTTTTGGGTCGTGATAGTTACTTTATGCAATATGATGATCATGGCCTTGTCGGTACTACATGATGTATTATGATGATTTTCATATTTTCTTTATGAGAAGTATGAGTATGTCTATCAATATGTGAAGTAATGTGTTCTTTTGTATGTATGTTAGGAAATCATGTAAACTATGACTATGTGCTTCTATGTGTAGTCTTAGGATTTATGTATGGTTGTTCCTACTTGACTATATGAGTCTATAATAGTTATACAGATGATGATATGGTAGTGTGCAGGATGACTTAAAGATGATAATGGTTAATTCTATGTGCTTGCAGAATGATTAGTAATATTTATCAAGGTGAAGTATGTGGTGTCTTATCTTGGTTGATTGTGTCCCTTCCTTGATGCTTGTAGGAATTTGAATGTGTGATGTATTGACTTAGGATGCTATAGTCTCTCAGTATTGAATTTATGAAAGTTATGTGAACTTTAATGATGTGAAGAGGATCTTTTATGTGAAATCTTTAACCTAGTGGTAAGGTTATGTATGTTGAAGTTGAAAGCCGTAATGGTATACTTCAAGTAAAGGGATGATGGGCTTAAGGTTTATTGGCTGGAACGAAACCATATTAATTGTTAGAAAAGTCATAATGATCTTTGTGTCTCCATTGGAAAGTGTCCCTAAAGGGACCTCTTTTGTAGGGTAAATGTGATTGAGTGATGAATTTGTTATGGAAACCTCTTATGTGAACCTTCAATGTGAATTACTCTATGAGAACGAAGGTTAGCACCGAGTGAGTATGGTAAGTGAAATAGTTCTAGTTATGTATGTGACGAGAATACAAAGCACGCCCTTCATATTCCTTAACCATGTGCCTTCATGGGATGTGACCTAGTTCTATCCTTGGCAAGTATAACACCCTTATCGGAGTAGGTTAGAACTCCGGATTCCATGTCTTTCTACCATGGTCTACATCGGTTATTGATATTCTAATCTTGTAGGATACTTACTAGCATTAGAGAAGTTCTATAAAGTTTTGGTAGTAGTATGGGACAATATCTAGACATTGCACAATAGGCTTTGAAGGTGTTAGTGAGGCTCCTAGGTCTTGTATAAGGCCATTACTTGAATGTCCTTTATGTGGTGGATGAGTCTTAAATGAACTAATTAATATAATGACTTTAAGTTATGAAAGTATGTTAAATGAATTAGTACTTATGTAGAGTAATTAAGGGTTGTCTAGTTAAGGTGTGAAAAGGGCATATGAATGATCACTTCTTATCTTACCTAGATAAGTCATAAGAATGACTCTAGTTAGGGAAGTTTGTTGATTATGTAGACATGATATAAGCCTTAGGTAGTCTAAAGCATTACTTAGGTAATCATGAAGAGGTTACTTTGGACGTTATATTCTTAATTGACTTAAGCAAGTCTTTCGATAGCCTTTAGAAGGAGAATGTCATATCACCTATATGTTAATGTGTTAAATACGAATGATTCTATCGTAGGTGCTCTATGGGATATCTTAAGTGTGTGTTTAAGGGATTGTATGGTTGATAGCTTCACAACTCACTCAAGTGAACCTTAGAGTCACCATGGTAGGAAAATCTCATGTTCTTATAATAATGTCTCTTAAGTGTAAATGTGATTCATTATAAGTAATATAGAGGGTCTTTAAGGCACATCTAGAGGGTGTGTATCAACGGCCTCTCTTTGTGTGAGTTAAGTGAATATTTGGATAGCTTTAAGTGAGAAAATTACATGCTAAAGGGTGTTTAAAGTGACGTGAAGGAACATCACTATAACAGTGAATTGAGTTCACTGTACAATGAAGTCAATCCACTTAAAAGTTTCTAAAAATGTGATTATTGTCTTAAGTGATTTCTTATGTATTTCTAAGTTGTTTAATGTTGTTCTTATGCTTATAGTTTGATGTTTTAATCAAAATTCATGAAAAGTATGTTGTTTACTAAATGTCCCTTTTTCATGGTTTTTGCATGGCTTCTATACTTAGTACATCTAATGTGCTAACCCCTTCTTTTCCTTTTTTGACTAATGTGTAGGTATTTGGAAGTATTGATGTGTCATGGAGGATGGATAGATTTCTAAGGCTTGAAGATGAAGTATTGGTGAGTCCTTATTGATTAGAGACAATATCCACATGTCCCCTATTGTCATAGACATTATTTTATTGTCTTATATGGGATTAGTCCCAAGTGTTGTATACTCTAATGTTTAGATAGTTTGAGTAGATGTTGTAAAGATTTAATGTTTTAAACAATAAGTATTTCTCTTGTGTAATGTTTATGAAATAGTTCTTCGTGTTTGACGAAAGTTTTAAATTCTTACCTATTTTTACAAAGTTTTAAATTCTTACCTAGGGTGTACTTGCGAATCGTGACAGAGTTCGTATCAGAGCATAAGGTTTAGAGAGTGTCTTAGTTGTCTTATGAAGCACATCTCGTAGGGTCTTATTTATAATGTGTGGAGCGCCACATTGTAAATAGGAGGTTATTGGGTTTTAGGAAAGTTTCACTTCTTCATTCATCCAACCGTGCCTAAGAGTTGTGCATAAAGTGTCTTTCCCTTGTTTCCCTTAGGTGTTGGTCCTTTGAGGGTGACTATATGAAGTTTGTGTTAAGGGAGAAAAATGATGAAAGTTGACTTGTGAGATGAGGTGTTATAGATGGTGGTTTTGATCTTAGTGGTTTGGTTACCTTGTGAAGGGTAGTGAAGTTGGGAAGAATGGTAAGGTAAAATGCAAGAATGTGAAGGAATGGTTGTTTATATAGTTTGAAGTTGTTTAAGATCCCAACCATAGGAAGGGAGGTAATGAGATTTAAAAGAGTAAAGGTCAGTTCGCCTAGTAAGAGGGGGGTGTAAGGGTTAGATGATGAGACCTTTAGGAGTGTTTAGCCATGAACAAGACCTTGGTAAGAAAGTTTTACTATGATTTAATGGTTGTTTGAGGGAGTTCCTTGTAGTGGATATTATGTATACCTTAGAATGGGTTTCTTCTGAGTAGGGAAGTATGGTGAAGAGTAATGATTGTTGGGATGAGGTTCCCTTAACCTTTCTTTATGTGTTTATTCAAGTCTAAGACAAAGAGTTCTTAGTAACTTGAGTTTTTGTAGGAGTATTTTGTGGAAAATGAGTTCAAAGTATTCTCCTTATGATATATATGCATGTTTGATTGAAGTTTTGTTGAATGAGAAAATAAGTTCTCATGTATGGTATCTTCCTCATGATTCATGTGCATCTAATGTAGGTTGATAATTGTTTTAGATAGTGAATGTTGAGCATATCTATGTGATTTTATGAGATTGATCATGTTGTAAAAGATGTCTATATGATGTTACCTTGCATATTAGCTTGTTTCTATCATGAATTGCCTAAAAGTGGCATTTTAAAAATTTGCTCAATTCATTGTAGTACTGCTAGTTCATTGTAATATTTTTGGAAATTTGACTAGTTGATAATTTGGTCTAAAATTGTTGTAGAGTGGTTATAACTGATTAATATATTATGATATTGAATATAATATGAGTTTTTGCTTTTTGGAATGAAGTGTGTGAGTTTTATAGCATAATGAGTTTTAGAATTTTCTTCTAGTTTCTTGTTGTGTTGTGAATCTCTAGACTATGTGAAATTGATGTTTTCTTCTTTGTTATGTGCTATATGTTATGGTCATGAGTTGATAATTGAGTCTCTATACTTGGGAGTGTACGGAGAGTGGCAAGTGTCATTCGAGGACTAATGTTGTCCAAGTGGGGAGAATGTACCCCGAAAATGATTTAGGTGAATCTATTGACTAAAATTGTTGTCATAGTGGTATAAGGTCCTAAAATGGATTATAATGTGGGTTTGAAGCATTGTATAATAATTTAGGTGCACTGGAAGTCAAACGTTACGGGACGACCAAGACGTTCGACGACTAAGTGATCTATGTGCCTCATATTTGGTTGTATGTGTTTATGTGTGATGCATGATCTTATATTGTCCATAAATGATTATTATAGTGTATATAGGCAGTGTGTCATGTTTCGTGAAGTTTGGAGGCAAACGTCCAAGAACGTCCATGACGTTTGAAAGGTTTTCCATCAAACGACCTTGTGATTCTATGTATGTTTCGTCTTTACGTGTTCGTTTTTGATGAAACTTATGTGGAAGATCATAGAATCATATACGAACATATTTGGGGTGGAAACGTCCGGGTACGAATCCATGTAGGACCCGCAAAAGGCCCTAAAGGAGGACCCCAACATTTGAGTTCCAACTTTGCCAGGCAATGGCCATACCATGGCCCAATGGACGGCCTGTCGACCAGGCAACGACCAGTCGATGGGTCTTGTCGATGGAGAAAAGTTTCCTGCAGGTTGAGGAGTCTCTTAAGAAACCCACGAGACCCCCATCGACGGGACGTGGGTGAGACCACAGATCGTCAATGCATCCGTCAATGGATCTGTGTTTTCTTCCAGCTTTTTATTAAGTTGAGGGGTGAAGTTGTAAATTCACCCCAAGCCCCTATAATTCTTTCGATGGTTGTTTTGAGTGTTTATTGGTATTTAAGAGTATATAAGTCATTAAAATCTCATTATAACCCTAACACCTATATCAAAACATATTCCCTCCAAAAGTTCCTCCAAAAACCTCAATGTGAGTTCAAATTGAAGATGGATCTTAAAGACGTGTCTTAATGGAGTGTCTTATTCAATTAGCTTTGAATTATTTAAATAAGGTATGTTAGTTCTTAATCTAAGGCTATCTATCACCTCAGAGCCAATTTCAAAAATAATTTTCAAATATGAAAAAAGATGAAAAAGTCCAATTTCTACTGTAAGTTTTAGGTTCTTGCGTAAATGGTTTCCAAACGTGTATATATGATGAAATTGATGTGTAATTGATGTTTTCACTGAAATTCTCCTTGAACCCTTGGTATTCTCAAATATCTAAATTTCACTAAAATATGAGTTACTTGATTATGCTTTGATATTTACGAATTCATGTGTAGATTGTTATGGGCTTTTGATTCACGAATAGATTATGATTGATTGGT
This sequence comes from Solanum peruvianum, assembly GCA_027705065.1. Taxonomy (NCBI): domain Eukaryota; kingdom Viridiplantae; phylum Streptophyta; class Magnoliopsida; order Solanales; family Solanaceae; genus Solanum; species Solanum peruvianum. The sequence goes on along the minus strand of JAKWJD010001577.1, from coordinate 55,267 downwards.
TTAAAGGCTGTTTCAATTTGATCAATTGAGTATTGAATGTTCTTCGATCTATTGAATATTAGACTTACTGAATTGATATTGACTTTAAGGTTTATAATTGCTAATGTAATTTATTTATGGTCTAATTAATGATGCAATAATTATATTCAATTGATATCTAGGTTGTATTAGATTGATAAGTATGTAATGAATTGACCTAGTTTCATTGATTATTGATATAATTGTTTTGAATTGTTGGCTATGGCCTTGGGTAAGCGCTTTAAGATATCAAATTAGATGTTTTAGCATTTAAATAAAAGTGGTCAGATGGAGAGGGATATGCTTCCCATTTCTTTTATTTTATGTTAATTAGACTTCAATTATGTTGTGATTGGTATGGTCCACTTATGGTGGCGGTGCTATGTGAATTAATGTGGCCTTGTCGGCGTTACTTTATGCAATATGATGATCATGTCCTTGTCGGTACTACTTGAAGTATTATGATGATTTGCTTAGTTGATTTATGTGAAGTATGAGTATATCTATTAATATGTGAAGTAATGTGTTATTTTCTATGTATGTTAGAAAATCATGTAAACTATGACTATGTGCTTCTATGTGTAGTCTTAGTATTGATGCATGGTTATTCCTACTTGACTATATGAGTCTATAGTAGTTATATTAATGATGGTATTGCAGTGCTTAGGATGACTTAAAGATTATAATGGTTATTCCTATGTGTTTGTAGAATCATTAGTAATATGTATTAAGGTGAAGTATGTAGTGTCTTGTCTTGGTTGACTTGTGTCCCTTACTTGATGTTTGTATGAATTTGAATATGTGATGTCTTCACTTACGATTCTATAGTCTCTTAGTCTTGAATGTATGAAAGATATGTGAACTTGAATGATTTTAAGAGGGTCTTTTATGTGAAATCTTTAACCTAGTGGTAAGGTTATGTATGTTGAAGTCGAATGCTATAATGGTATCCTTCAAGTAAAGGGATGATGGTCTTAAGGTTTAATGGCTGTAACAACATCATATTAATCCTTAGAAAAGTCATAATGAGCTCCTTGTCGCCATTGGAAGGTAGCCCTAAGAGTACCTCTTTGGTAGGGTAAATTTGATTGGGTTATGAACTTGTTATGGAACCCTCTTATGTGAACCTTTAATGTGAATTACTCTATAAAAAGGAAGGCTAGTACCAAGTGAGTATGGTAAGGGAAGTAGTTCTAGTTATGTATGAGACTAGAATATAAAGCACGCCCTTTATATTCCTTAACCATGTGCCTACATGGGATGTCTCATAGTTCTACCCTTGGCAAGTAGAACACCCTCAGCGGAGTAGGTTAGAACTCTAGATTCCATGTCTTGCTACCATGGTCTATATAGGTTATTACCTATTCTCATATTGTGGGATACTTACTAGCATTAGAGAAGTTCTATGATGTTTAGGTAGTGGTATGAGACGCTATATAGACATTGCACAATAGGCTTTGAAGGTGCTAGTGAGACTCCGTAGGTCTTGTCTAAGACAATTACTTGAATTTTCTTTATGTGGTGAATGAGTCTTAAATAAACTAATGAATATAATGACAAGTTATAAAAGAATATTAAATGAATTAGTACTTATCTAGAGTAATTAAGGGTTGTCTAGTTAAGGTGTGAAGGGAGCATTAGAATGGTTACTTCTTATCTTAGGTAGATAACTCTTATGAATGACTCTAGTAAGGGAAGTTGGTGGATTATGTAGGCATGATCTAAGCCTTAGGTAGTCATAAGGATTACATAGGTAATCCTGAAGAGGTCACTATGGACGTTATATTATTCATTTACTTAAGTAAGTCTTTCGATAACCTTTGGAAGGAGAATGTCATATCACATATATTTTAATCTGTTAATGAGAATAATTTTATCTTAGGTAGTCTATAGGATCTCTTAAGTGTGTGTGTAAGGTATTGTATGGGCGGTCGGTCACAACTCACTCAAGTTAACATTACAGTCACCTTGGTAGGAAAATGTCATGTTCTTATGTTAATATCTCTTAAGTGTGTATGTGACTCAGTATAAGATATCATGAGGGTCGTTTAGGAACATCTAGAGAGGGTGTATTCGTGGTCTCTCTTTGTATGACTTAATTTAATCTTAGCATAGCTTTGAGTGAGAAGATAACATGCTAAAGGGTATTTAAAGTGAAGCGAAGGAACTTCACTTTAACACTGAATTGAGTTCATTGTACAATAAAGTGATTTCACTATAAAGTTTGTAAAATGCGATTATTGTCTTAGTGATTTCTTATGTATTTCTAAGTAGTTAAATGTTGTTCTTATGCTTATAGTATGATGTTTTAATAGAAATTCATCAAAAGCATGTTGTTTACCAAATGTCCCCTTTTCATGGTTTTTGCACGGCTTCTATACTTAGTACATCTAATGTGCTAACCCATTCTTTTCCCTTTTTTGATTAAATTGTAGGGAATTGGAAGTCATGATGTGCCATGGATTATGGATAGGTTTCTATGGCTTGAAGATGAAGTATTGGTGAGTCCTCTTCGATTCGAGGACAATATCCACATGTCCCTTATGTCATAGACTTTATTTTATTGTTTTGTATGGGATTAGTCCCAAATGATGTATACTCTAATGTTTAGATGGTTCAAGTAGATGTTGTAAAGATTTAATGTTTTAAATGAAAAGTCTTTCGCTTGTGTAATGTTTATGAAAGATTTATTTGTGTGTGAAGAAAGTTTTAAATTCTTACCTATTTTAGTATGTTTATTGTGCAATGAATGATACGAGAAGCTTATATGAGATTTCTTGAAGTCTCATTTGTCGTGTTACAACACAAGGATGCTCTAACTTCTAGGGTTTACTTGCGGGTCGTGACAAAGACTATATCCTTCACGTAAAGCATGACATGGTCCTCTACTGAATCTGTAGAATTGACAACCGAAACCCCAGAAGACAGTCATCCTATCAATTATCACCCAATTAAGTTATGTGGTTTGTGAGTATAAGGTAACCCTATGATGAAATCCATAATGATCACTTCCAACTTTTAAGTAGGAATGTCGATCTCTAAGGTCATACCCCCTGGTTTACGATGTTCTACATTGACTTGCTAACAGCTAAGGCACTTACTCATAAAATCTGATATGCCATTTCATCAATAGACTTCCCGCAGATCGCTGTACATCTTAGTGGCACCTAGATATATAAAATATTTGGAATGGAATTCAGTAATAATATGTTATCTCAACTCACCAACATTAGGAACACACAATATACCTTGGTAGAGAACTAACCACTCCCCCTTGGGACAAAACTCACTCCCTGATTGTGCAATGCAACCGTAAGTTCAACCAATATTGGATCACTATCTTTCTTTTCCTCAACGTCCACTACCTAATAATGTTCTTCCTTATTCAAAAATATTACACCACTGTCTAATATGCTCATAAGGCGAACTCCCAAGCGAACAAGCCTGTGAACATGCTTCACTCTGCTAAGAGTATCTAATACTACATTTGCCTTATCAGGATAATAATGCACACTCATATCATAATCCTTAAAGTATTCAAACCATCTCCTCTAAGGAAGAGAACTAATGACATGTACAATTTGCTTTATTAACCTATGTTCTAAATTATGTTTTAATGATAACACAAATCTTAACAAATGTCTTCAAAATTACAATAAAATGTCACATCCACAATATGTAAAAAAAAGACATATATCTAAACAAGGTAATCACACACTATCTGAATCAAGAGATTAAATCGTGTAAATATAGAATCAAGAAGAGTCAAGTAACATACCTCAAGGAAAGACCTCCCTAGAAGAATCAACAAAGAATGATTTGTTTAGTTGCAACAAGTGTTTTTGGTATTTGTGGACAATAGGAAGCACTGAATAGACAAAACTTACAATGCACAAATGAATACATTTGTATCCTAAAGTAGACAATACTTAACAATATATAACCAAATTTGCACATACTTAAATATCGTTCTCAAATAGAAATATTCATGTCAAAGTTACATATCAACACAAATAAGACGATGATCAGGTAGTGAAGTTACAAATGTTATCCACAAAACTTTACTTTTTGAATGCATACTTCTTTCACAAGCTGAAATGACAATAAAATTGGTCATTCTAGAATTGTAAACCTCAAATCGTAAATATGTTGAATCATAAGGAAACAAAGTAGAGTTCATTAGTTAGCTATACATTTTCCTTGATTGATTTAATACAGTGCAACAACTCTCGCCACTTTTTTTTCTGAGCCTCACAAAATATAAATGCCAATATTCACAATCTTGATGTCAGCACGTAAAGAAATAGAATTATAGATACTTAAAAGCTTCAAAACATGTGAAATTAAATCCGACCTTGATATGAGTATTGACAGAAATACTCAGGATCCGAATTGTTTTTCCTCCGACTGTCCCAGCCATGTTAGCTCGTAGAGCACAATATAGATGAGAAACACCCCCCATATGTATCCATATATTGTCGCTTCACATTGAGTGGAACTCATTATAGACAATGTTCAAAAGTTCTTAGTGAAGGATGTAATAGCAGTCTCGTCAAAAACTTGGCCAAGTGAAACAAATATCACAAATCATGGTCTCCAAGAAATTTGACATTGCTCCTACATTTCTCAAGCATCTTTTGATTTCGGGCTAATTCAGTTCTATTTTTATTATTCTTCTTTTTCCTCTTGTAACTAATTTCTTTTCTTCTAGACAGAAAACTTGCTAACTACAAGGGATTTAGATTATCTAGAAAATGTGATGGCGGTGTACCTGCCTTCCTATTCGTGATCCACTTCCATCAGCTCGTGGGCCAGAACTAGCATCAAATGGAAGAGCTAGGGTAACTATCCCGAGGCCTCGTGAAACACTACCTCTCTCTCCTGGTACATCTAGCACGCTCTACATAGAGGTAAATCCTATTGAAATCTCAACAAGAGAAGTAACTCTTATCATTTGAGATGTCATTTATTTAAGCATTCTTAATTTCGGAATATATCGATTGCTTGTTCCTTAACTACACTTAAATAATATTTTTCATCATTTAATGGGCTACATAGAAGATGTACTAGTAAGAAAGGAATAAAAACATGTAATTTGTTGTTTACGTTATTTCTCTAAGTATAGTATTAATCCACCAGGTGATGTTTTGATAAAAACATCATTTTGCAGCACTGTGGTGATACTCTTATTCTTGGCATTATGGATTTCAAAATGTGGTCAATGCAATTTTTTCTTTGAGTACAATGCAAGGTGATTTTTTTCTCAATATAATAATCCAAAATACAAATTTCTTTATAACACCATGACAAAATTCTATAAAAGTCAGTAACAGAAGTATGACAATGGATTATGTTTATTGAGAAATACACCTTGCAATGCACTCAAAACAGTAGATGCATATGATGGATCTACGAAATCCACAGAACCAAGGATAAAAGTATCTCTATCACATTAAAAATGAAGCTTTTATCAACACATCACCTGGTAGATAAATATTGTTCTAATAGAAACAACATAAACATCAATTTACATGTTTCGATTCCTTTCTAACAAGTTTGACTTCTAAGTACTACACAAAAGGAAAAAAAATCTTTTAAGAGATATATATTAAGAAATGAATAATTCTGTAAATGACATCTCAAAGGATTCAAGTTACTTCTCTTCTAGAGCTTTGCCAAGGGAATCCCTCTATATAGAGGGTTTTAGAAGAACCAAGAGGGACAGCTATTCTTTCAAAAGACATTATAATAAACACCATATATCTTCCATTTGGTTCTTTCTATGTCCTACGAGCCAAAGAAAGTGGATCAGACAATGACATGTATACCATCACCGCTTGCTTTAGCCAATCCAACTCCTCTAGAGTTATTGTAACAGCTCTAAAACGAGCTAGGCAAAACGAGATCCTAACATTTGTGTCATGAGGTTTTAATTTTCTAAAATTTTTTATAATAGTGTTTTGAGGATGTATCGAAATTTTGGAAGTGTTTGGAGGTAAAACGTCCAAGACGTTCAAAAAGTTTACCTTGCGACGTGCTTGCTTGTTCTAGTCTGTCTTTGCATGTTTTATGTTTTGTTTGGAGTTCAAATTGATAACAGAGGTTCCTTAAATCTATAAAATCATGTTTATGGTTAAAAATCTAGGAATAACTCCCCAAGGACCGCCCTAGTGGTCCTTGAGGAGGATCCAATCTTGGGCAACAAAGCTGCCCAAGGCAGCAGTGAAATACACATAGAGGGAACCAGTCTACGTCTCAGGCTTTGTTAATCAAGGAATAAATTCTTCCATACAAAGGACTCCACTGTCTCAAAATTTATTTTCAAAATCCATGTGGGAATAGCTCCGTGTCGCGGACTTATTTCTCAACGATAATTCCGAAAATATTGGATAAGTTTTACATGGTTATAAAGGTCCAATTGATGTGGGGGTATTTTAGGTATTTGAGAATAGTTTAGAAACCATTTTAAGTCATATTTTACCCCTTTCCCAAGTCAAAATCCCAATACCAATTAATAAATCAAAAATCCAAACAATCTTCTCTTCCAAATTCTCTCAAACCTACATGTGAGGCTAAACTCAAGCTCAAGCTAGAAAGTAATTTCTTCTCAAAATTTAATGGTTTTGTTCTATTAAGGTATGATGTTTCATCCCTTAACTTTCTTTCTTCAAGGATCCAAACTTCAAAGTCTTTTCCAAGACTTGACACAAGTTGAATTCTTCTATTTTTATATATAGCCATGAGTTCTTGTATAAAACATTTTGAATCAATGATTTATGATTGAATGAGGTGGACTGAATAATTTTATATCAAATTCCTTATGAACCCATGCAAATCATGAAATCGTTATTTTGACTATTTGATGGGTAATTTGATCATGTATCTATTGTATTGATTTCTTGTGTAGATTACTTCGAGTTATTGAACTATGTAAGAAAAATGTTAGAATTGTATATAGGCTGTCCTAATTTAATTAATTTCATATTGTATTATCTTGGATCATTTTATAGTTTGATTATTGATTAGAATTGGTGATTATGACTATTGATAAAAGTCTTTGTGGATTAAATTAGTTGAATTGGCTTTGGATTGGAGGTAATGATGTTGTAAGGGTGGTAATATGACCTAACCTCTTCTATATTGTATAGTATAGGTGTTGAATTGTTTTCATTGGTATGGCCCACTTATGGTGGCGGTACTTATGTGATATAAATTTGAAGAATATGGACAGATCGCTATTACTTTATTAATAATGATGTTATCATGTAATAACTTGTACATGTGATCATTGTAAAGATCTATATGACTTATGTGTATATGTGAAGTCAAATCATTAGTTTTTTTTCTAGTTGATGTTAGGTGTCTATAATGGACTATGGTTATTTCTTAATGTGTGTTACTTGATGTTGAAGAATGATTCTTCCTAATTTTGTATTAGTCTTATGATGGTTTATGATGATCATGATTCTATAGGAATAAATAGGGTGACTTGTAGAATACTTGTTGTTCCTATGCACGAGCTGAATGTGATGGTACATGCGATAAAGTGATGATGATTTTGTCTTGTTGTGGTAGACCTATGTCCTTATACTTGATACATAAAGAATCTGAATATTACATTTGACTTAGTAGGCTAACACACCTTTGTCATGTATGTGTATGTATTGATCGAAATATGATCTTGAACATAGTTAAGAGGGTTATTAATGTGGAACATTCAACCTACATAGAAGGTACTGATATCCTTGAAGTTGTAATCTGAACCAGTATCCATCTTGTGTGAATGGTGGACTTAGAGGTTGGTTTGTTGGAACGTCATGAAATCATCCTTAGTAAAGTCATGAAAATATCCTGGTAATCATTGTGTGCATGCCTATAGGACCCCTTTTGGTAAGGTGTAATATGATTTGGTTATGACTTCTATATAATACCTCTTCATATGCCCTTAGATTTAATAACTCGATGAGAACAAAAGCTAGCAGCGAGAGAGTATGCTTTGGGAGTGACTCTACTTAAGTTGAGACTTAGAGTACAAATAAAACCCTTGATATTCCTTAACCATGTGCCTCCATAAAATGTTACCCTTGGCGAGTAGAATAACCTCCATCGGAGTAGGGTTGACTACGGATTCCATGCCTATAAAGAATGTTCTATGTCGTTTATTGCCTCTACTTATCATGTGGGATAAATTGTAGGACTTAATAAGTTCTACAACGTTGAGGTAGTTGAATGGGATGCTATCTAGACATTGCACTAGTAGGCTTTAAATATGTTAGTATGTAAGTTCCGTAGGTCTTCTCCAAGACCATTATGTGAAGTCCGTAATTGTTGAATTTCTCTTAAATGGTTTCATGAATGTAGTAAGAAAGGTTAAATTCATGTGAACTAAAATGTACATATCTAGAGTAGCTTTGAGGGATGCTTAGGTAGGATTGAAGAGTGTGTATGGACGGTGTCTTCATGTCGTACTTAGGTGAGTCTTAAACTAATTCTAGGTAGGTATTTAAATTGATATAATGTGAATAATCTTAACTTAGGTAGTCTTCACGATCACTTAGGTGTGGGTGATGGGGTTGTATGGGTGGTAGCTTTACATCACACTCGAGTGAGCTTTAGAATAACCTTTGGTAAGAGGGTCTTATGGTAAGTGATGTTTATGCTATATTTTGGATTTACTTGGAATATGACTATATGTGAGTATGTTGGCTTGTATGTGACTCTTGTTCTTGTGTTATGAGGTTTTCTTCAAAAAGAGCATGTTTTATATAAATGTACTTTTGGCATGATTTTGATTGCATGTCACCATACTTAGTGCATTCTAATGTACTAATTCCATAATTCAAGTGAAGTTGGGGTATGTCCTCGATTGTTTCGAGGACATAGTCATGTTTAGTTTTCTTCGTTAAAGACATTGTGTTAGACTTAAATATCTATGTATTGTTGATGTATGGGCCGTGGCCCAAAATTCATGTCTCTAAGATGGAGAATTTGAGACTTAAACATTTTCTCTGTTTTTCTATGAATGATATTTTGAAGTAATATTGGATTGTGTAAAAAGTTTTAACTAGTAATACCTTTCATACATTTATGCAATGAATAATGTGAAATTGCTTGTACAAGACCTTCGAGAGGTTGAGTAAGCCATGTCTCGACTAGTAGGAGGCCTATCATCTCAGGTGTAATTCAGGGTCGTGACAATTATTAGATTTCCGTCCAGACGAGAAGAAAGTTTCTGCAAGAGCAAAAGAAAAAGGAAGAATAAAAAAACATAGTCCGTATTAGCACTAAATCCAAGCTTGCCGAAGGGATGTGGGAGCAGTGTCAGCTGCAACTTCACGTTTACCAAACTCATCTTCAGTGATTATCAAATTTTGACGAATTATGTGACCATCCATACAAGTAATTGCTCTTATTGGAGAATCAGACAATAAAGGTTGCATTCTATCCCTAAATATGTAGTCTTGTCTTTCATATCTGAGTCAAAATCTATATCCAAATACAAAGAAAATTAATTGGGTATCAAGTCATATAATGAAGCACTAAAGTACACATCAGAAAACCAAATCATTTTCCGCTATAAATTACTATTGAAGAAATAATTAGCTAAAGGAGAAAATCCAAAGGTTGGGCATACTCCACACTTCAAATGAAGATAGATGTAACAACTACAAAAACACTCTCCTCCCAAGAAAACAAACATCAACGCTGACCTGCAGATTGTTTGTGTATAATTCACCAATGCAAAACGCTTAATATAAACACCTAAAGTTCCAAGCCACCTTTGGCATGAAATTATATTACAATTTTTAACTTGTAGAACTAAGATACTCAAGAACTATTTTCAAAACTAGAAACATGCCAGCAATAAAAAAAATTGAATCTGAAAAGATTCGAAATAATAAACCGAGTGTTTCCTCAACGAAGAAATTTGAGTCAATTATATGCATATTGTCTACTTAAGAAAATTATTCCCCTCAAATATCCTAGGTTCATTGAATATATTTTCTCAAGATAGAACATTCATACTCACATGTGTATCGGTACGCAAAACCACGGTGTCAACAAACCACTCAACAACAGTAAATACACTTAGAATACTAGATTTAGTAGTTGAAGAAGAAGTTAAGAAAATTCGTTATCGTTATTTAAAAATAAAAGGAAATTCCTCTATTTATAAACAACAGAGGGTGGTGTGAACAAATTATTATTGTACCTTATCAAAAAGACCACACCCCTTTGTAGAAGTCACAACACTTTACAAAAGTCACAGCCTTACTAAAATGTCACAAATTTTCATAAAATTTGCAACTCTTGAGTTATGTCACAACTCTTTATAAAACTCACAATTTTTCATAAAAGTCACAACACTTGTGAAATGTCAAAAATCTTTTTAAAAGTCACAACTCCTCACTTTTCATTCACACATTTTAAAAACCCCTATACTTACCCATAGCATTAGATAAATTGTGACCTTGAAGGGTTCTTTTTAAATAGATCCTACAAAAGGCAAATCCTAATATGGTTTCAAATTCTTTTGTTAGGTACAAATTTAAGAATCTAAGGATTATAGAAACCAGGATAAAAAAACAAATCTCCTTTATGAAATGATAGTATGTAGAAGCACAAAAAATCACAAACTCGTGTACTTATATTCATCTTTCGAAACCATTTCTACAAAAATGAAATTCCTAGAAGAAAAAAAAGTTACCTAATATTAGCATCATACATTAGCATTTGAGACACTGTCAAAAATCATACAACACATTTTTGGTTTCAATCCATTAGTGTTATGTTTTGAATTTACTTCACCCCTAATTTTAGTAGAAAACAACTAGTTTAGTTATATTTATGTTTAGAAATGATAGTTAGCAGTTAACACTCTGTACATTCTAGTATTAATCTAAAAGTTTATTTCCTAATTCTCCTTCGGCAATTGTTGTAATTGAGTACGAGATTCTTAATTGAGTAATCTGCCAACTCCAAATTATTTTTTTATAAATGGAAACCAAAACTTTATACATTCTTCTTTAATCATACATTTTATTCTACAAAGAAATGAACATTTGTGCCTAACTCGACTTAAAAGTTATCAATTGTACAAGACCATATAATAGACAATATTTTTTTAAAGCAAGTTTGGGAAACTGTAAATCCATTCAACCACACCCCAAATGTTTGGCTATTAATTTTTGGGAGAGTCTCCACACTTGGTAGCTTCCACTGCACCACAAGTAGGTATCTTTTCCCCATATAGCCCATTTTGAATTTGTTGCCTACGTGTCTCCGTGAATCATGAATTAATAAAGAGTAAAAAAGACCATAAAAATGCTTCTGACACAAATGAGTTATTATTTACTTTTAAATATTATTTTAATATAAAAATTATCATATATAGTGGTATATGTATATCAATTTACAGGGAAGCTCTGAGTGAATTTGGGAATATACTTGACAAGATTAAGGGGTTGAATACACTTGGTGTGTTGATAATCCTAAATAAAGATAGGGAAAAAAATTCAAAAGCAAAAGAAAAAGGGAATTTAAAACCCTAAGACCTTATTAAATGAAGGTTGTAATAAGAATTGTTTTTAGTATTTAAGTACTTATATACTCCCTTCATGTCTGAGTTGGTATACACGTGGCACGTACCTTAACAAGAAATAATAATATTACCCTTTGAATATCATTAATTCAATATTTTGTCAAATTTATCATAAATTAATTCAACATTTTGGTCCATGTATTGGGGAAATGAATGATACTCTCTCCCACTCTCTTATCTATATTAAGGTAATTATTGACATACAACACTAAACATGTTCTATAACATTAAGAATAAAGTTAAAGAATATTTTATTATTCTAACTATTTGTCAAACCCCGAAATTACCCCAAAATGCAAAGACGGGACCTATGATTACCAGTGACCAAAAGCTAACCCTGTTGGTATATCATAAGTGTACTTAATAATAAACTGAATCAATGAATATTGTGAGGAACCTAGTCATTAAATAATCTGAAATGATTGGGAATACCCATAGTAACTCTAAATATAACTATAGAGATTTCAACAACAACTGAAAACTCAAATTAAAATACTAAAGTTGATTCTAACTTTGTCTGAAAATAGCCTCTCACTTACTACAATTGTCGGTACATGCCCCCAACAAAATTTAGAAAACTAAAACTAAAACATAAAATAGAAACATGTCTATCGTTCTAAAACTATGAGGACTCACCACAAATACTTATAAGTTGAAGATCGGGAACCGATCTATGGGTGATCTGGAAGATGTAAAGCTTAATTTACATTAGGAGAATATGTAGTCAGAGTATACGTTAGTACTTGAATGGTACTGAGCATGCGTAATAAAGTTAATCTAAAAAATAATCATAACTATACCAAAGCATGTAACAGAGCAATAACTTGATACAAGTATGATAATAAATAGGAAATATCGAATATAAAATAAGCGATTGCAATGAAAAAATTTAAAATTTGCTGAAACTAAAATTTGAATTAAAAGGAATAACCTGGTTTATACAATAGAATCTAACGGTAAATGAGATACTTATAACCTATAACATTCTAGAAAATGTTCTTGTCTAGTGAAGAGCCTATTAGGTTTTAAGAATTTGTATTTGGGTACATAGGCATCCCAATGCCCAATATTGAGCAATATTGGTCATTTTGGAGAATATTGGCTTAAGGGTGTTAGCCAATTTTCTGTGTATTAAGAAATACTTTGATGTTAAAATGCTCAAATCCAAGCTTGTTTAGTAATTGTACCTTGAATGAAGACCCTAAGCTAAAATTCTTAATTCCTTAACAAACATATTAGGTAAGAGACATCGAAGTGTCAAGCCTATGTACCATTGCACATGATCATTTAAAATGATCATGTTGATTAAGCAGTTCCCAAGGACATAGTGAGAGTTCTTGGACAAGAATTGCGCAGCAACACATGTGCATGTAGATGTGCTAACCGGCCAAGAGATAAGCAACCAAGCCCAACCAAATTCGGTTAGGGAGGTTAGGGGACAGGCGCACGCACGGGTAAATCCATGTGGGGCCTAGATTCCTAAAAAACTCTAGGATCTTACTAACTTACCTAATTAACTAACTAACCTAGGACTAACCGAAATTAACTAACTAGTATATCCAAGATCCTAAGACCTAACCGCGTGACACTAGCCGGGTAACTAACTAAAGAAATATTCTTGTACCTAACCTAGGATGGTCGAAAGAGGTTGGTTATGGTCCTAGTTACTTAGGGGTACTTTTGTAATTATACTAGGTCACTTAATTAATCAAATTCGAAACTTAATTAATTAATCTAAAATCAAAGTCAAGGTCGATACCCTTAAAAAAATTTCAGATTTGGCTAAGTCAAATGCTCTCGCATTTTTAGTTTATTTAGGAGGGACGTTTTTGTAATTAGGTAATTGATTTATTTAATAAATTTAATTATCCTTACTTTAGTTCGTCAATATTCAGTTCCTAAGACCTAGACTCACTTTTATCCATAGAAACCCTCGATTGAAAATAGTAAACAAAACGTTAGAAAATTTCATGTTTTTCTCAACTCTCCTTAGGAAATTTCACGGTGAATCTTCAAGGTTTTCGTGCAAAGTACTAGGTGATCTTCGTAGATTAAATTCTACAATAATGTCACGACCCAAATCGAGGACGCGACTGGCACCCACATTTTACCCTCCGATGTGAGCGAACCAACCCATCTAAACCTTAACATTTCAAGATATTTCAACAGAAAATAATGCGGAAGACTTAAACTCATTAATAAAAACAACTCAAAACTATTATTAATATTCCCAAAATCTGGAAGTCATCACCACAAGAACATCTATCTCAAACTACTAATCTAAGAATATCTAAAAAGCTAAAAACAATTAAAAACTAGTCCATGCCGGAAGTTCAAGGCATCAAGACTTGAAGAAGGAGACCCAGTCCAAGCTAGACGCATTAGCTCACCCTGAATTTCCGATGGAGTGAAGACGGCTTGATCTACTGCTGAGTCGAAGTTGACGGAACGTTTGCTGCATAACACAAATAACAAGAGGAAAACATAAAAGTAGGGGGTCAGTACAACCACACGTACTGAGTAGATATCATCGGTTAACTCAAAATAGGGAACAATATATATATCAAATAATATTATAAATCAACTATAAACTCAACATGTAGCAACAACAAGTATCATAATCATCACTAACACCATCAAGTTCATTCCTGAGGGCTCAAGCCTCATTACCATACTCATTTGGGAATTAAGTTCATTATGTTGAATATATTATCATCTTTCGAGATTCATTATCTTTCTTCCTCTTGTGTCGGTACGTGACACTCCGATCCCCTACCACTATGTGTCGGAACGTGACACTCCGATCCCCTATATGTGTCGGAATGTGACACTCCGATCCCCTATATGTGTCGGAACGTGACACTCCGATCCCCTACATGTGTCGGTACGTGACACTCCGATCCCCTATATCTACGTGTCGGTTCGTGACACCCGTCCCACTAATACTATGTGTCGGAACGTGACACTCCGATCCCCTATATGTGTCGGAACGTGACACTCCGATCCCCTACATGTGTCGGTACGTGACACTCCGATCCCCTATATCTACGTGTCGGTTCGTGACACCCGTCCCACTAATACTATGTGTCGGAACGTGACACTCCGATCCACTAATTCTATGTGTCGGAACGTGACACTCCGATCCACTAATTCTATGTGTCGGAACGTGACACTCCGATCCACTAATCTCATTATATCCGTTCATCAAGCCTTCTCTAACCAAGGCATCATCAATCCCAATCACTTTAATTCATCAAGCCTTCCTTTATACCAAGGCATTATCATTAATATCATAGATTAAAGTTTCTTTCAAGATTTGGGATTCAATGGTTTTCATCATGCTTGTATTATCAACATCACATAATCATATTCATACAACCATACAATAAGCATATAGACAGGTTTACAATATCATCAACACATATTGTTCACTATCAAGAGTTCACTACGAATATCGTAATACAAAACCATAACCTACCTCCACCGAAGAATTGGAATCCACAAGAAATTTCCCAAGCTTGCTATTCTCCTCAACCAATTCGATCGATCTGCTCTCTCTCTTTCTGTTCTTTCCCTTTTGTTTTACTCAAACCCTCTTTCCTTTACCCTAATTAATCATATAATTAAGTGTGAAAAAGGACAATAAACCCCTCTAATTCACTTAAGGTTACCCCTTTTAACCCCTAAGTAATTAGACTTATTAATGTTACCCCTCAATCTTTGTAATTAAGGAAAGAATAATCAAAAACGACCCTTAAAACGTGTGGAGAAATCCCAAACTGCCTGGGATTGTGCAGCCTGTGACGGGCCGTCATGCCTGCGACGGTCCGTCACACAGGCCGTCGTGTCCTCCCCAAATTCCAGGTGGCTGTGACGGCCCGTCACCCCTGTGACGGTCCGTCCTGGCCCCTCCGTCATGACGGTCAGAAACTCGTTTTCTTGCACCAATTTCTCAAAAGTTGAAGTGTTTTGCAACGGGACTCACGACGGTTCGTCGTGGATGTGACGGCACGTCCTGCAGGTCCGTCACAATTTACAGAGAGTCGATTTTCAGTACCCGATTTTCAAACTCTAAGTGTCATGGAACGGAACACCCACGACGGTCCGTCGAGCCTGTGACGGTCCGTCGTTGGGTCCGTGGTTTCAGCCAGTTTTTCCAGAATTTGTTCTGCTGCTCAAAACGACTAAACAGGTCGTTACAATAGATACCAATTTACCCATCGTTCGTCCCCGAACGATCAAAAGAAGAAAAACCATGGCGAAAAGGAGTACCTGAATCGGTGAACAGATGTGGGTATTTTTCTTGCATATCTGCCTCCTTCTCCCAAGTAGCTTCTTCAACCGGTCGATTCTTCCATTGAACCTTGATGGATGCAATCTCTCTCGACCTCAACTTGCGAACTTCTCTATCTAATATAGCAACCGGTTCCTCTTCATAAGTCAAGTTCTCATCCAACAAAACTGAATCCCAACGGATAATGTAGTTTCCATCTCCGTGGTATCTCTTCAACATGGATACATGGAACACCGGATGTACTCCGGACAGCCCTGGGGGCAAGGCTAATTCATAAGCCACCTCCCCTATTCTCTTAAGCACTTCAAATGGTCCAATATACCTTGGACTTAGCTTACCTCTTTTTCCAAACCGCATCACCCCTTTCATGGGCGAAACCTTCAACAAGACTTGTTCACCTTCCATGAACTCCAAGTCTCTAACCTTTCGGTCTGCATACTCCTTTTGTCTACTTTGAGCCGCCAAAAGCTTTTCTTGAATAGCTTTCACCTTCTCCATAGAATCTCTCAACAGATCAGTCCCCCAAGGTCTAACCTCGAAGGCATCAAACCAACCAATGGGAGACCTACACCTCCTCCCATACAATGCTTCAAATGGGGCCATGTCGATACTAGAGTGATAACTATTATTGTAT
Organism: Solanum peruvianum; assembly: GCA_027705065.1. Lineage (NCBI taxonomy): Eukaryota > Viridiplantae > Streptophyta > Magnoliopsida > Solanales > Solanaceae > Solanum > Solanum peruvianum. Next base: position 38,719 of record JAKWJD010001577.1, on the reverse strand, counting down.
GAAAACTCTGCCAAAGGTAAGAAACTATCCCAATGGCCACCAAACTCTATCACACATGCGCGAAGCATATCCTCCAAAACTTGAATCGTTCGCTCAGACTGACCATCGGTCTGAGGATGAAATGCAGTACTAAGGTCCAATCTAGTACCTAATTCAGCATGCAATGTTCTCCAAAACTTAGAAGTAAACTGCGTACCTCTATCTGATATGATTGAGAGTGGAACTCCATGCAACCGAACGATTTCTGAGATGTAGATCTTGGCTAACTTCTCTGCATTGTAGGTCACCTTGACAGGAATGAAGTGAGCAGACTTAGTCAACCTATCAACGATCACCCATATAGAGTCATACTTACCCAATGTCTTTGGAAGACCAACCACGAAGTCCATCGCGATTCTCTCCCACTTCCATTCAGGAATGGGCATTCTCTGAAGTGTTCCTCCGGGCCTTTGGTGTTCATACTTCACTTGTTGACAATTTGGACACTTGGCAACAAACTCAACAATATCTCGCTTCATTCTACTCCACCAGAAGTGTTGCTTTAGGTCGCGATACATCTTGGTTGCACCAGGATGTATAGAATATCCGGAACTATGAGCTTCTGTAAGAATAGTGGTGATCAAATCATCGATGCGGGGTACACATACTCTTCCCTTAATCCTCAAAACACCTTCCCCATCGATTATTGCTTCCTTAGCCTCTCCTTGCAACACTTTATCTCGAATTCGCCTTAGTTTCTCATCGTCAAATTGTTTCCCCTTAATCTGATCAAGGAAAGAGGATTTTGCCTCTACACAAGCTAACAATCCTCCCTTCTCATTTATTTCTAACCTCATAAGGTCATTAGCCAAAATCTGCACTTCTCTAGCCAATGGGCGTCTAGAAGCTTGCAAATGAGCTAGACTTCCCATGCTTCCGGCCTTTCTACTCAAGGCATCTGCCACAACATTAGCCTTCCCTGGGTGATACAAGATAGTGATGTCGTAGTCCTTCAGTAGTTCCATCCATCTTCTCTGTCTCAAGTTCAAGTCTTTCTGAGTGAAGACATACTGTAAACTACGATGGTCTGTGTAGACTTCACACTTAACCCCATACAAGTAGTGTCTCCATTGCTTTAGTGCAAATACTACCGCGGCCAACTCCAAGTCATGGGTCGGATAGTTACGTTCATGCATTTTTAATTGCCTCGAAGCATAAGCAATCACATTCTTCTCTTGCATTAGCACTGCACCCAAACCCGAATAGGATGCATCACAATAGACAATAAAGTTTTTGCCCTCTATTGGCAAGGTAAGAATTGGTGCGGTAGTCAACAAAGTCTTAAGCTTCTGGAAGCTTTCCTCACACTCATCCGACCATACAAATGGGACGTTTTGCTTAGTCAAGTTCGTCAATTGGGAAGCAATGGAAGAGAATCCCTTGACGAATCGGCGGTAGTAGCTAGCTAACCCCACAAAACTCCTTATTTCTGACACGTTTGTAGGTCTTACCCAATTCTTTACCGTCTCAATCTTAGATGGATCTACCATCACTCCATCCTTAGAAACCACGTGCCCCAAGAAGGACACTGAATCTAGCAAAAACTCACACTTGGAGAATTTCGCATAAAGCTTTTTCTTTCTCAACAACTCTAACACCAATTTCAAATGCTCCTCATGTTCCTTCTTACTCTTGGAGTATATCAGTATATCATCAATAAACACAATCACAAAGAGATCCAAATATGGCTTGAAAATCCCGTTCATCAAGCTCATAAAGGCAGCAGGGGCATTAGTGAGACCAAACGACATTACCACAAACTCATAATGCCCATACCTAGTTCGAAAAGCAGTCTTTGGCACATCCGTTGCTCGTATTTTCAGTTGGTGATAACCGGATCTCAAGTCGATCTTAGAGAAGACACAAGCACCTTGTAACTGATCGAACAAGTCATCAATGCGAGGGAGAGGATACTTGTTCTTAATAGTTACTTTGTTTAGTTGTCTGTAGTCTATACACATCCTAAAACTCCCATCCTTCTTCTTTACAAACAAAACCGGAGCACCCCAAGGAGATGCACTTGGTCTAATGAAGCCTTTGCTCAACAACTCTTGAAGTTGAGCCTTTAACTCTCTTAATTCGGCGGGAGCCATTCTATACGGGGGTATAGAGATGGGGCGTGTGCCCGGTTCAAGATCGATACAGAAATCAATATCCCTATCTGGTGGCATACCAGGAAGATCTGTAGGGAACACATCCAAAAATTCTCGAACTACCGAAACTGATTCAATTGAGGGTACTTGGATAGTGTCATCCTTGAGATGTGCCAAGAAAGCTAGACAACCCTTACTAACCATCTTCTGAGCACGAATAAATGAGATGATACGCACCGGATTGGAAGTGTAGTCACCCTCCCACACTAACGGATCTGCCCCAGGCTTGGCTAACGTCACTGTTTTAGCATTACAATCCAAAATCGCAAAGTTTGGAGAAAGCCAAGTCATACCCAGAATTACATCAAAGTCACCCATTTCTAAAATAACCAAATCTACATAAGTGTTGCTCCCCACAAAATTTACCAAACAAGACCTATACACTTTTTCGACTATCACAGACTCACCCACCGGAGTAGAAACACGAATAGGTATGTCAAGTAATTCACAATGTAAATTTAGGCCATTAGCAAATGAGGAAGATACATATGAAAACGTGGAGCCAGGGTCAATAATACAGATGCCATGCAATCACAAACCAAGAGATTACCTGTGATAACAGCATCAGACGCCTCCGCTTCAGACCTCCCAGGGAAAGCATAACAATGGGCCCTATCATTTGTCTGTCCGTTGCCCCTACCGTGTTGTGTAGTAGTGGCTCCGTTTTGCCCTTCACCTCTGCCGTTTTGGTGACCACCATTACCTCGGCCACCACGCCCTCCAGAATAACGACCTCTACCATTACCACCTCTTCCTCTAGCCATTGGGGCTCTGTAACTCTGTTTTGGACAATTCCTCCTAATATGTCCAATCTCCCCACATCCATAGCACTCTCTGGAGTCAGGCATGGGTCTCTCGGAGTAGTGTTGACCGTTCTGAGGTGGACCCCCAACTACAGTCTGTAGTGAAGACTGTATTGGTCGATTTGAGTGACCTCCAGAGTTCTGTCCTCTAGAATAAGAACCATTATACTCACCTCCCCTACGAAACCTCTTTGATGTCGATGTCGTGGTGAAGTCATCTGGTTTCACTCCTTCCACCTCAATCACAAAGTCTACCACCTCTTGGAAGGATGTTGCCGTTGCCGCTATCTGTAAGGCTGAAATCCGCAATTCTGACCTCAACCCCTTCACAAAACGGCGGATCCGTTCTTGTGGACTGAAACAAAGTTGCGTGGCATATCTGGATAGCGCGCGAAATTTAGCCTCATACGCGTTTACTGTCATCCTTCCCTGTTCAAGACTCAAGAACTCATCCCTCTTTCTAACTCTCAAGGTCCTTGGGATATACTTCTCCATAAATAGGGTAGAGAATGATTCCCAAGTCATAGGTGTGCCTCTGTTGGTTGACACTCAACATGTGAACGCCACCACATTTTGGCGTTCCCTTGGAACTGATAGCTCACGAACTCGACACCAAACCTCTCTACTATTCCCATTTTGTGTAGTAGTTCATGACAATCAACCAGAAAGTCATAAGCATCCTCAGATTCTGCACCCTTGAAGACTGGAGGTTTTAGTTTCAAGAACTTACTAAAAAGTTCATGTTGATCGTTTGTCATAATAGGCCCAGTAGTCAGACGTGGAAATGTGCCTATTCCCAATGGTGCATCCATGCGGGGAGCCATAGTAGCCGCATGTCGTATCTCTGAAACCGGAGGTGTTGGTGCAGAAACCATTGGAGGTGCTTGACCCTGATCAGACAACCCGCTAAGATAAGCAAGTACTTGGTTGATCATCTCTGGGGTAGGTTGGGGTGGCATTTCCTCATTCTGCCCTTGTTCAGTTTCCCCTTCCTCACCCTCTCTAACTACCTCCTCAGTCGGTGGAGGAGTCACCGCCCTAGCATCAGATGGGCTAGGGGCTCGTCCTCTTCCTCTAGAGGACGTCCTCCCACGACCTCTCCCACGGCCTCTTGCCGTTGTTCTTCCTCGAGCCACAGCCCCAGTGGCTGGCTCAGTAGTTTCCTGTCTTTCCGTTGTCGCTGCTGGTGCGGTCGTTGCTCTAGTTCTAACCATCTGCGAAATAGAATGAAGATGGTCAGATACCAATTTGTATCACCTAGATACCAATTGGACTCAAGTAGTAGCACGAAAGAAAGAATGAAAGAATGGAATTTTTCCTAAAGTCTTATAGCCTCTCAAAGAAAAGTAAAGGCGTCCCCCTACCGTTCTTTAAGACTCTACTAGACCTGTTCTTGTGTGATGAGACCAATGAACCTAATGCTCTGATACCAAGTCTGTCACGACCCAAATCGAGGACGCGACTGGCACCCACATTTTACCCTCCGATGTGAGCGAACCAACCCATCTAAACCTTAACATTTCAAGATATTTCAACAGAAAATAATGCGGAAGACTTAAACTCATTAATAAAAACAACTCAAAACTATTATTAATATTCCCAAAATCTGGAAGTCATCACCACAAGAACATCTATCTCAAACTACTAATCTAAGAATATCTAAAAAGCTAAAAACAATTAAAAACTAGTCCATGCCGGAAGTTCAAGGCATCAAGACTTGAAGAAGGAGACCCAGTCCAAGCTAGACGCATTAGCTCACCCTGAATTTCCGATGGAGTGAAGACGGCTTGATCTACTGCTGAGTCGAAGTTGACGGAACGTTTGCTGCATAACACAAATAACAAGAGGAAAACATAAAAGTAGGGGGTCAGTACAACCACACGTACTGAGTAGATATCATCGGTTAACTCAAAATAGGGAACAATATATATATATCAAATAATATTATAAATCAACTATAAACTCAACATGTAGCAACAACAAGTATCATAATCATCACTAACACCATCAAGTTCATTCCTGAGGGCTCAAGCCTCATTACCATACTCATTTGGGAATTAAGTTCATTATGTTGAATATATTATCATCTTTCGAGATTCATTATCTTTCTTCCTCTTGTGTCGGTACGTGACACTCCGATCCCCTACCACTATGTGTCGGAACGTGACACTCCGATCCCCTATATGTGTCGGAACGTGACACTCCGATCCCCTATATGTGTCGGAACGTGACACTCCGATCCCCTACATGTGTCGGTACGTGACACTCCGATCCCCTATATCTACGTGTCGGTTCGTGACACCCGTCCCACTAATACTATGTGTCGGAACGTGACACTCCGATCCCCTATATGTGTCGGAACGTGACACTCCGATCCCCTACATGTGTCGGTACGTGACACTCCGATCCCCTATATCTACGTGTCGGTTCGTGACACCCGTCCCACTAATACTATGTGTCGGAACGTGACACTCCGATCCACTAATTCTATGTGTCGGAACGTGACACTCCGATCCACTAATTCTATGTGTCGGAACGTGACACTCCGATCCACTAATCTCATTATATCCGTTCATCAAGCCTTCTCTAACCAAGGCATCATCAATCCCAATACTTTAATTCATCAAGCCTTCCTTTATACCAAGGCATTATCATTAATATCATAGATTAAAGTTTCTTTCAAGATTTGGGATTCAATGGTTTTCATCATGCTTGTATTATCAACATCACATAATCATATTCATACAACCATACAATAAGCATATAGACAGGTTTACAATCATCAACACATATTGTTCACTATCAAGAGTTCACTACGAATATCGTAATACAAAACCATAACCTACCTCCACCGAAGAATTGGAATCCACAAGAAATTTCCCAAGCTTGCTATTCTCCTCAACCAAGATCGATCTGCTCTCTCTCTTTCTGTTCTTTCCCTTTTGTTTTACTCAAACCCTCTTTCCTTTACCCTAATTAATCATATAATTAAGTGTGAAAAAGGACAATAAACCCCTCTAATTCACTTAAGGTTACCCCTTTTAACCCCTAAGTAATTAGACTTATTAATGTTACCCCTCAATCTTTGTAATTAAGGAAAGAATAATCAAAAACGACCCTTAAAACGTGTGGAGAAATCCCAAACTGCCTGGGATTGTGCAGCCTGTGACGGGCCGTCATGCCTGCGACGGTCCGTCACACAGGCCGTCGTGTCCTCCCCAAATTCCAGGTGGCTGTGACGGCCCGTCACCCCTGTGACGGTCCGTCCTGGCCCCTCCGTCATGACGGTCAGAAACTCGTTTTCTTGCACCAATTCTCAAAAGTTGAAGTGTTTTGCAACGGGACTCACGACGGTTCATCGTGGATGTGACGGCACGTCCTGCAGGTCCGTCACAATTTACAGAGAGTCGATTTTCAGTACCCGATTTTCAAACTCTAAGTGTCATGGAACGGAACACCCACGACGGTCCGTCGAGCCTGTGACGGTCCGTCGTTGGGTCCGTGGTTTCAGCCAGTTTTTCCAGAATTTGTTCTGCAGCTCAAAACGACTAAACAGGTCGTTACAAATAAGGTGTGATTTTCCTCTTTCCGAGAGGCTTTTCAAACATTTTGAATTCAAGAGATCTGAAACAAAGGTTGTTCCAAATGAAATTTTTGAATGTTCATCTCCCTAGTTCTCCCTATTTTCGGCTTCTACTAGTATGTATAATGCAAATCTAATGCATGTTTTTGGTATGTGGTACTACAAATCGTTATGTGTAGTTTTCTATGATTTGATAATGTCGATTGAGACATATAGGTTAGATTCGTATGATTAATGCCTAATTGTGTTTGAAAAGATGAAATTTGTATAAGTCGTTTATGAAATTCAGCTTAGTGTTGAAAAGAATGAAGTTTTCAACTTTACTTTTTGTGTTTACAGTATATATGTTTTAAGTATTTGGAATCAAATGTTCCGAAGAATAAAAAAGATGTGAATCAAAGCTAACTAGTGAATCTTTAATGCAAAATTAATTTTATAGCTTGACCAATCTAACTAGGAATTTTTCTTATAAGCTAATTGAATGTTAAAACTTGGCTTTCTTAAAATGAAGGTTTAGATTACTATAATATGTAAAAGTTTGGCTTATTCCAATAAATTGGCCAACAATATTATTTCTAAAATATGATATAAAGTTGGCAAATGACTAAATCATACCAATCTTACATGACCAATGTAAATTATGATATATTTTGTGAGGAAAAATATTTGTTAAAGATTGAATCGAGATGTAACTCAATAAACTCATCACATAGGGTGTGCCAATAATTGGGACAAGTTCCATTATATCCTATCCACACGAACTTGTCCACTTAATAGAATTTTCAATAAGTCCTTATAACTTCCATAAATAATGGTACAAGAATGTATATTAATGTTGAACAAGATAAGGTGAGTTATGAAATAACTAAAAGCTTATGAGTTAGGAAATGGACCTAACACAGGGTGTTTAAAAGGTAGTGAGACAAGTCTAATTTACACCTAAATGATTATGTCAAAGATACTCACATAAGAGGGTGCAAGAAACCATGCGCCAAGTCTCACCCGCACCATGATGAGAATGTAATATTAAATTCACATTCATCAAGTATAAAAGAAATGGGTGACCAGTCATCCATTGAGATAAGTATACCTCATACTAGAAGCAAAACACTTATAGACTAGCAATGAGCATGTACAAGAACATCTAAGCCTCATGAGATGACACTACCACAAAGGTGGATAAGAGTTTCAAGTATCTTCTAGTCATTGAACTGTGTTGCCAGCATAGGTACTAGCCAGTGGATTCCACCTAAGAGTGCTAGGTTGTATTTGGTTTCACATTTGCCGGTGAACCACCTCTTTTTCAGTGTGGAGAAGACACTACATTTCATGTTTAGCTCATATGATCTATGTCATTTAAATGTTCAAAATTCGGTTTCACTTTTGTCGGTGAACATCCCTTTTCAGTGTGGGGAAGACACTGGATTTCATGTTAACCCACATGATCTAGGTTCACTTTAAATGGTTAACCACCTCTTTTAAATGAGGGGAAGACACTGGATTTCATGTTAGCTCACATGATCTAATTGAGTTTAATTCTAAAGATTTTTTAACGAAAGTAAGAATGAAAGAAAGAAAGAAAAGTTTGTTCAAAGTGGACATGAGATCAAAGAAGAACATATGTAAATTCAAAGTGAACTATGTAAGCAAAAGCATCAGTAAATAAAATCAGCAGTTTATGATAAGAATGACGTTTTAACAGTTGTTGGCTTATGCCAATAGAGGGAGCAAAATATAATGGCTAATCAATGTCAAATAATCATTAGGTTATGCAAATGTTCATATAATGGGAATAGCCAATAAATATATGCCAATAAAGAGAGAAAAACATAATGACTCAATCACTTGGAGTGTGAATATATGCCCAAACATCTTTATATTATGCAAATGATCAAATAATGGGCATATCCAATAAACAATGGCTTATAAAGACTTCATGCCCAGTTTAACAAGAATTGAAAGAATAACTTGTGATAAGGGTAGCCAAATCATTTCCTTAGTCGTTAGAATAACTTACTTGGTTCATTGTAGGTATGGGACTACATTGAATCATTGCACTTGTAAGTAAAACATAGGATCAAAGGATATCATTGAACTGCACAACATAAAGAACAAAAGACTGAAAAATATACTAAAGACTTGAAAGGTGAGCTCTCGGACTAAGGGAGCAAAATTTTCAAGTTTTGTTTGAGTTGTTGTAAAATTATGTTAATCATTACAAAGTCATATGTTCATATAATAAATGAGTTGTGTGCTTTAAATGCATGAAAAAAATTCATATTCATACCATGATTCACAAATAACAAATTAGGAATTATAGTGACTTCACTTTCCATAAACGACATGTTTCTATAGGAAGAACTTCCTTGATCATGCATAGTCCTTATGTGTTTATGTGCATACAACCATACTAAGTACAAGTGTGTACTACCCCATATACTGTTAGTGTTTTTATAGGCACAAGTCCGAGAGAAAATCTAAGATTCATTGAAATGGTAAGGATTAGCGATCTCCAGACTTTTGTAGGTAATCTTGAGTTCGAAGATGCCCACGTTTATTATGATAGCTTTAGAAAATTAGTCATAGCTAGTGGATGTTGTCCAAGCATTTCATTTCATACATTTTTCCAAATGTTTGTATTAAGGCCAATTTGACAAACTATTATTAATATTATGATTCCATATTTCAATTGTTTGATCAATTGATAGATGGTTGTTTAGTTTGAGATTGTTAGTATATTCTTATGCAGTAATTATATAAAGTCTAAGTACACTTCAATAAGTATTAAAAAGTTCTAAAATTTTTGCAAATTTAACTGTATGGATGTGATGAAACCTAAGAAGAGGCTTGTATGCGACCTCTAAGAGGTTAACAACGCTGATCTCATCTGGGGTCTAGATTCGGGGTGTGATAAACTTTGTATCACAGCATGAGGTTAAATTACCTAGGAACTAAGGCTCAAAACAAATACTTTGTGTAATTTCTAGATTATGGTTGTGAAGTTCACCACAACCATAACTTAGAGACTTAGTAATGTTAGGAATCTGCCCTTCTTCTACTCTTTATCGTGCTGTGTAGAGCTTCGACATTTTGTGTCATTCTAGCATCTAACTTCCTTCTTGTATGTGCACTTAGTAAAATGAACACAATAATAAACGAAGGCCGAAGAGTTGGAGAAGCAGCTACTAGGGAAAACAAGCTCCTCCTCAAGCTCTAGCTGCTGGAATGCAAGTGCCTGTCAACCTAGCTGCGTTGACCAATGGAGAAGTCAGAGCATCACTGGTTCAGATGGACCAAGCCATCAATGCTCAGGCACAGGCTATCACAGCCCAAGTCAATAGAGAGGGTGATCCCAGGGAGAACCCACATGCTAGTACCATCGCTAGAAGACTGAGAGATTTAACTAGGATAAATCCTCAACTTTACTTCCGTGTAGAACCAAAGAGGATTCGAAGGAGTTTGTGGATGAGGGCCACAAAATTCTCCGTGCTATGGGTGTTAATGATGAGGAGAAGGTTGAGTTAACTATATACCATCTCAAGGATATGGCTTAGGTATGGCACAAGATGTGGGTAGATAGTCGAGCACCAGGAGAAGTCCCCATCACTTGGGCATTCTCAAGACTGCAATCCTGGAGAGGTTCTTTCCCATAGAGAAGAGAGAGGCTATGGTTAAGGAGTTCATCAACCTACATCAAGGAGGTATGTCACTCAAGGAATACTCTTTGAAGTTTGTTAAGCTTTCCAAATATGCTTCTTCCATGGTGTCTAGTAGCAAGGATGAGATGAGCAGGTTTGTGACTGGTGTATCAGAGAATCTGGAGAAGGAATGTTGGGCATTTATGTTTCATGATAATATGGACCTTACTAGGTCGATGGTACATGCAAAACAGTTGGAGGAAAGTCGTCGGAGAAAGAGAGGCCGAGAAGTCAAGAAGCCTAGGCCCTCAAATAAGGCTGGTTCTAGTACTGGTAGGAGATCGTTTGGAGTCCAGGATAGGACCAAGCTAAGGAAGGGGCGCTAACACTCAGATAATCCTACTCTTTCAAGGAACACTAACGCCAAAGGGGACAAGTATGGCCCCAAGACAGGCAATGATAGAAATGTCCAGCGTGAGAGAGAGTCGTGTGGTAAGTATGGTTGTTTGCATGGAGGTGAGTGTATCGTAGGTTCTAATGCAAGCTATGGGTGCGGCAAGAGTGGGAATATGTTTAGGGACTGCCCACAGATGGAGAATCAGGCGTAGGAAGATACTCAGCCTCGGCCTAGTCCTACTGCTATAGCCGAGCCTCCTAAGAGGAACATATTATGTGCTTTGAAAGCTAGAGAGGAGCAGGAAAAGTCAGCCGATGTGGTCACGGGTAACTTGCATGTCATTTCTTTTCTTGCGTATGCATTGTATCTAGAATTCACCTTGTTTATTGTTACTCCACTAGTAGATAGTAAATTTGACTTGCTTCCTCAGATCTTGCATGAACCTTTTCTAGGTAGTACTCCCATAGAGGACAACATTAGAGTTGAAAGAGTATATATCGAGATTGAACAATAACGGTTCTTGATAGAGTCACTTATGCTGAACTAATTGAATTAACCATGATTAACTTTGATATAATTTTGGGTATGGATTGGGTCCATAAGTGTTATGCTACGATACACTATCGAAATAGGGTAGTAAGGTTTCATTTTCCTAAGGAGTTCGTGTTGGAATGGGAAGGGAGTTGTTCAAAACTAACTGGACAAATAGTTTCCCATATTAAAGACAATAAGATGTTATCTAAGTGGAATTTATACAACTAAGTCAGAGTCGATGAAATAGAACATGAAGTCTTCCCATAGACTCTATGTCCATAATGTATGAGTTTCAAGATGTATCATGACCTCAAGGAGTTCTTTTGGTGGGAATGTATGAAGCAAGATATTTCTATGTTTGTGGAGGAGTGCTTAAATTGCAAAAATGTTAAGGCCGAACACCTTAAGCCTGGAGGTCTTACCCAATTGATTGAGATCCCATTAGCCTAACTTGTTTAGTTCTTGAGGTTAGGTATACTCTTCCTAAGTATGATTTTTATTTATGAAACTTTAAATTGTAGTGCATTATTCGGTTTTGGTGTTTTAAATACATAACTGTGTGTTTTATACCTGCACTATATGAGTTAATATGAGTTCATGCTTGCATTCATGTTGCTGGTTTTGTATAGCGTTGACATGATTTTTGTGTTGCATGAGTTGTGATGTGCATTGAGTTGAAGTAAGATTGAGAAGAAAGTTCCTCAATCTTATATATGAAGCTTCAGATAAGCTTTGAGTAGTGCATTATCTAGAGTAAGTTCTGAATCAAATATTCAGAAAGAGTAAAGTTTCAAGTATGTTGATGTGTTTTTCAAAAATACCCTCTTTGATTCAAAATGATGAGTAGTGTCATTCGGGGACGAATGTTCCTACGAGGAGGGGGGATAACGTAACATTCCAAAAAATGTTATTGTCTAGTTAAGATCCTATTAGGTTTTAAGAATATGTGTTGGGGTACATAGGCATCCCAATTCCAAATATTGAGCAATATTAGGCATGTGAGAGAATATTGACTTAAGGGCGTTAGACAATTTACTATGTATTAAGATATAATTTGATGTTAAAATGCTCCATCAAAGCTTGTTTAGGAATGTACCTGCATTGAAGGCCCTAAGCTAAAACTCTTAATTCATTAACAAACATATTAGGTATAAGGCATCCAAGTCTCAAGGCTAGGTACAATGGAACATGATCATTTAAAATGATCATGCTGATTAAGAAGTTCCCAAGGATATAGTGAGGGTCCTTGGACAATAAATGCGCAGCAAAACATGTGGAAGCACATTTGCTTCAAGAGACAAGCAACAAAGCCTAACCGAATTCGATTAGGGAAGTTAGGGGACAGGAGCACGCACGGGTAAAGCCATGTGGGGACTAGCTTTCTAACAAGCTCTAGGCTCTAACTAACTTACCTAACTAACCGAAATAAACTAACTAGTGTACCAAAGATCCTAAGACCTAACCGGGTAGGTAATTAACTAAGAGAAACATCCTAGTACCTAACATGGGATGGTCCAAAGAGGTTGGTTATGGTCCTAGTGACTTAGGGGTACTTTTATAATTATCCTAGGTCACTTAATTATTTAAATTAGAAATTTAATTAATTATTTTAAAATCAACGTCAAGGCTGAGACCCTTAGAAAAATTTTAGATTTGGCTAAGTCAAATGCTCTCCTATTTTTAGGCCATTTAGGCGGGGCGTTATGGTAATTACCTAATTGATTTGTTTAATTAAGTTAATTAGCCTAAGTTTAATTAGTTAATATTCAGTTCCTAAGACCTAGACTCACGTGTATCCATAGAAGGCCTCGACTGAAAACAATAAAAAAACATGAGAAAAGCAGATTTCTCTCAATTCTACTAAGGCAATTTCAAGGTGATTCTTCAATGTTTTTGTGCAAAGTACAAGGTGATCTTCGTAGGTTCGATTCTACAGTAAGGTATGGGTTTTATCTCTTGGTTTCATTTCCCTAAGAGGCTTTTCAAATGTTTTGAATTCAAGAGATCTGAAACTAGGGTTGTTCCCAATGAAATTTTTGAATGTTCATTTCCCTAGTTCTCCCTATTTTTGACTTCTAGTAGTATGTATAATGCATATATCGAGCATGTTTTTTGTATGTGGTGCTATCTGATTATTATGTGTAGGTTTAAATGATTCGATAATGTCGAAGGAGACTTATAGGTTAGATACGTACGATTGATGCCTTATTGTGTTTAAAAGGATGAAATTGTTATAAGTTGCTTGGGAAATTCAGTTTAGTGTTTAAAAGAATAAAGTTTTCGACTTTACTTTTTGTGTTTACAGTATATATATTTTAGATATTTGGAATGCAATGTTCCCAAGAAGAAACAAGATGTGAATCAAAGTTAATTAATGAATCTTCAATGCCAAATTAACTTTATAGCTTTGGCAATCTAGCACTGGATTGTTCATATGAGCTAATTTAATGTTAAAAGTTGGCTTTCTTAAATTGAAGGTTTAGATTACTATAATATGTAAATGTTTGGATAATAACTAAATCATACCAATCTTACATAGCAAATTTAAATTGTGATATCTTTTATGAGGCCAAATATATGTTAAAGATTGAATTGAGATGTAACTCAATAAACTCATACCATAAGGTGCCAATAATTAAGACAACTCCCAACATACCCTAACCACACGAACTTGTCAACATAATAACATTTTCAATAGTTCCTTATAACTTCCATAAAGAATGGTACAAGACTATCAATTAATGATGAACAAGATTAGCTGAGTAATGAAATAACTAAAACCTTATGAGTTATGAAATTGACCTAACACGGGGTGTGAAAAAGGAAGCGAGGCAAGTCACACATACACTTAAACGACTATATCAAAGATACTCACATAAGAGGGTGCTAGAAAACGTGAGACAAGTCTTACTCGCACCATGATGATAATGTATGATTAAATTCACATTCATCAAGTATAAAAGAAAGCGGTGACCAGTCATCTATTGAGCTAAGTATACATTATACTAGAAGCGATCTTCAATTATGAATGAGTCAACTCCAAAAGATGTAAAGTATAAGAAATTGAGCAAAGCACCGATAGACTAGCAATGAGCTTGTGCAAGAACATGTAAGACTCATGAGATGAGACTTCAACCAAGTGTATAAGAGTTTCCAATATATCCTAGTCTTTGAACTATGTTGCCAACACAGGTACTAGTCAGTGGATTCCACCTAAGAGTGCTAGGAAGTATTTGGTTTCACTTTGGCCGGTGAACCACCTCTTTTCAGTTTGGTGAAGAAACCGATTTCATGTTTAGCTCACATGATCTATGTCGGTTAAATACTCGAGATTCGGTTTCACTTAAGCCCGTGAACCACCACTTTTCGGTGTGGAGAAAACACTGGATTTCATATTAACTCACATGATCTAGGTTCACTTTAATCGGTGAACCACCTCTTTTTAGTGTGGGGAAGACACTGCGTTTCATATTATCTCACATGATCTAAGTCATTTTAGTGCTAAAGATTTTTTCAAGGAAGTAAGAAAGGAAAGAAGAAAGAAAAGTTTGTTCAAAGTAAACATGATATCAAAGACGAAGATATGTAAATTCAAAACGAACTAAGTAAGAAAAAGCATATGTAAATCATATAATTAGTGTTTGCTAAGAATGAAGTTTTAACAGTTATTTGCTTATGCCAAAAAAGGGAGAAAAACATAATGGCAAATCAATGCCCAATAATCATTATATTATGCAAATGATAAAATAACGGGCATAGCGAATAAGTATATGCCAATATAGAGAGAAAAACATTATGACACAATTATTTGGAGTGTGAATATATTCCCCAACATATTTATATTATGCAAAAGATCAAAAAAGTCATAGCCAATGAAGATTGACTTATAAAGATTTTATGTCCAATTTAACTAGAATGGAAAGAATAACTTGTGATAAGGGTAGTTAAATCATTTCCTTAGTACTTCGGATTACATTCTATTCATTGAAAGAGTGGGAATACAATGAATCATTGCACTTGTAAGTAAAATATAGGATTGAAGGAGATCATTGAACTACATAACAGAAAGAAGAAAAGACTTAAAAATAAACTAAGGCTGGAAAAATGAGCTCTCGGCTTAAGGGAGCAAAATTATTAATTTTAGTTGAGTTGTTATAAAATTATGTTCATGAATCCAAGGTATTATTTTCATATAGATAATGAGTTGTGTGCTTTAAATGCATGAAAAACGTCATATTCATACCATGAATCACAAATAACGAATTAGGAAAGGATAGTGACTTCACTTTCCAGAAACGACATGTTTCTATAGGAAGAGATTTCCTTGATCATGCATGGTACTTATGTGTTTATGTGCATGAAACCATACTAAGTACAAGTGTTTACTTACCCATATACTGTTAGTTTTTTTTTATAGGCGTAGGTCCGAGAGAAAATTGAAGATTCGTTGAAGCGGTTAGGATTAGCGATCTCAAGACTTCGGTAGGTAATCTTGAGTTCGAGGATGCCTAGATTTATTATTCTAGCTTTAGAACATTAGACATAGCTAGTAGATGTTGTCCCTAACGCTCCATTTCAAACATTTGTTCAAGTGTTCGTATTAAGGCTGCTTTGGCAAACAATTATTAATATTATAATTCCTTATTTCAATTGCTTAATCTATTGATAGATGGTTGTTTATTTTAAGCTTAATAGTATATTCTTATGCTGTAATTATATGAATTCTAAGTACACTTCAATAAGTATTAAATTTTTTTAAATTTTTCGCAAATTTAAATGTATGATTTTGATGAAAGTTAAGAAGAGGCTGGTCTGCAACATCTGAGAGGTTAACAACGCCGTCTCATCTGAGGTCTAGATTTTGGGTGTGACATAAGAAACATAAAACAACATGATCTAAAAATGGATCCCGATGTATACGCCCCATCGAGAGGATCCAATATACCTTGCCATAGGTATAGAAGAATTATTGGATTAGTCATTAAAATTATCCCCACATAGTGGACTTATAACCTACGAGGAAAATAGTTTGGAGAGTTGAGGGTGACTAACTTTAGTCCTCTCGATATAAAACTTCTCCCAATTGATTATGTAATTAACAATTTGGCTGAATTTTTTTATTAATGGATAACTCAAAATACTTACATGTGAACTGAATATGCAACATTAATGTACTGATAATAAAACATTTAATTATGTGGTATATATATCTGAAATAACTTACATAGCATGTACAATTCGTGAACGAAAAGAAATACAATAAACTGAGCAATAAAATGATAATCCGATTTAGATGATTCTAACATCTAAAACCTTAAATTTCTAACATTAAAAAACCTAGGATTTATAATATTAAGGGAATCGAGATTCTAAATTATGGGATCTAATGGGCAAAAGAAAGACACTAGTGAAATTTAACATATCTGATGAGGAATTTCATGAGGAAACCTTTAGATTTTGGGGTTGGAAGTGATGAAATCGATTGCATTATTGAACTAGGGCTTGGTCAACCTTCTCCTCTTTTTTTATTAAAGTTTGTTTAGTTGTTTTGTAAATAATTTACTAGGGTAAGTTCTAGTTTTTTTACTAGGCTAAAAATGACTAAAACAATTTAGTTTAGTGGTCGAACACTTACGGAAAAGGTTGAACGACCCCTGACTAAAAAGAAGTCTGGGTCACCAATGAACCATGGATGTATCAAAGGTTCGTAATGGTTAACCTTCGACGATATTCTAGGACTAGATTCTAGGGGTCTGACCCACGGTTCGTTGCCTAACCAACGTTTTGGAAGTCCTGGCGTGGGCTGACCCCTAGTTGGTTTTCTGGGGGTTCATTGGAAGGTGTTGTAGGTAATAAACCACGCACAACCAAAACATATCATGTGTTACCCGATGGTCTGTGGATGACAACTTTGGGTTGCACCTGCAAATTCTAAAAAATATGCAGTTCAGTAGTTCTAACAGATGGGGTGTTACATTATCCTCCCCTTGAGTACATTTTTCCTCGAATGAAGTTTAAAACAAATGGATAGGGAGGGAGAGAGTTGCAAACACTACCAATAAACACTGAAATTGATTTATTACTAAACTAGGTTCCAAAGACATACAAATAGTCTAAAAATGAAACTACAAACTGAATGAACATTACACTAAGACTGATCATAATTGAGACTATCCTTCACAGACATACTTTCTAAAGGTACAATAGATGTTGGATCATCAACACACTTCTTCAACAATGAAATGTGAAAAACCGGATGCACTGCTCCTAGTTCTGTTGGCAACTCTAACTCATAAGTCACTTGACCAACTCTTTTCAAAATCTTGTTAGGACCTAAATATCTAGGACTAAGCTTCCTTTTCTTTACAAATATAATCACCTCCTTCATAGGTAACAGTTTCAGTGAAACTTAAATCACCAACTTGGAAATCTAATTCCATTTATTTCATATATGCATAGGACTTGTAGCGGCTCTTGGTTGTCTTATGTTTTTCTCTAATGATTTGCACTTTATTCATTTCATATGCACTTAATCTATACCTATAAAGGCTACTTTACCTACTTCAAACCAACAAACTGAAGATCTACATCTACGCCCATAAAACGCTTCATAAAGGGGTCATTTGAATGTTTAAATGGTAACTACTATGTAGAAAAACTCTATAAGAGGAAGATTATCAACCCAACTACGCTTGAAGTCAGTCACACAAACTCTCAACATGTCCTTTAAGTTCTAAATTATACGCTATTCCTGCTGATTTGTCTATGGATAAAATGTTGTGCTGAGATTAACCTAAGTACCAAGAACTTTCTGAAATAACTACCAAAAATGAGATTTAAACTAAGGACCTCTATCTATGATGATAAACAAATTAATACAATGAATCCGGACTATCTCATTAACGTAAAGATTGGTGTATTCCTCCACTGAATATGTTGTCTTAACAACCAAAACACGCACAAATTAGCGACTCTATCAACTATTACCCAAATGGAGTGATGATCTTTACAAGTATGAGGTGAACCTTTAATGGAGTCCATGTTGATCTTTTCCCCACTTTCAAATAGGAATGTTGATCTCTTGAATTATACCTCTTGGTTTTTGATGGTCTACCTTCACTTTCTTGCAATTAGGTTACTTAGCGCTAAAATCCATTATATCTTTTTTCATAGTATTCCACCAAAAGACTTCTTGCAGATCACAGTACATCTTAGTGCGGCTAGATGAATTGTATATCATGAATTGTTGGCTTTTACAAGAATCTGTTGTCTCAACAACCACATTAGGAATTCATAAATGACCATTATAGTGCAGCACACCATCTCCCCTTAGCGAGAAAACCTCAACTCTTTACTGATGAACTACACCTTATTGTTGATGTGATATCGAATCGTTGTCTTGTTTTTTCCTTAACCTCTGCTACAAATAAATATTTTGACACATTTTGTACTGTTACACCAACATATGATATGTCATATGGTGAACTCCTAAGCAAAAAAATTTGTGAACATTCTTTTCTAGTTCATTTATTTCTTACTCAATATGTGCTATAATAACATATATAGTCTACTAAGAGCATGTTCTACTAAGTTGGACTTATCATGATGGTAATGCACACTCATATCATAACCCATGAGAAACTCAAGACATCTTCTCTAGAGAAGATTTAACTATTTCTGGGTGAACACATACTAAAGGCTTTTATGGTCTATGACCAAATCTATATGAACACCATAAAAATAACATCTCCAAATCGTAAGTTCACACCACTAATGTGAGCTGAAGATTATTTATTCTATTGTTCTTCTCATGCAACTTCGGTTGTCTAGGACATAAGCTATAAGCTTATCTTTTTGCATCAACACACAACCTAGGCCAACTCTTGATGCATAACGATCATTAACATAACCCTTCGAACCTTGTAATAGAGTCAAAATAGGAGTTCTAGTCAGCCTAGTTTTTCGTTATGCAAATCTCTTCTCAAATTCATATAATAATTGAAACATATCTTTTTTTAAGTTATCTTAGGAAATGGACAGGATATGGATGAAAATCCTTCCACAAACTTTCTGTAATAACTAGCCTAAGAAACATGTGATATCTATAGTAGAGGTCGGTCTTGGACATTGTTTCACTACTTCATATTTATGAGAATCGACTCGAATTCCTTTGGTAGACATAATATGACCAAGGAAAGCAACTAATTGCAACCAAAACTCATAAGAGGCGATCTTTGAGAGTTTATCGGACAACCCTCAAATGATTCAGATGTTCTTCCTCATTTCAAGAGTACATGAGGATATCATTAATAAATACGGTAATGAACAAGTCAAAATACTTCTTCAATAATATGTTGATTGATGATTCTTTCTATGAATTGTGATCCACGACACTAGCCTACAATCTGAGTGTCTACAAATTGAAGTGAGTATAGTAAACCAACCAAGGGCTGGGATCATGTTCAAAGGGAGCGGAAGTGAAAATAGTAGTTAAACTAGAATTTCGTTCTAGTTAGTAGTAGTTTAAGAGATTATAGAATAAAAATAAGGTAGTTAAATTGGTGCACCGAAGTGTCAAATATCTAAATTGAGGGGGTGGGGGTTTGTCACAAGTAGTATAAACAGTAAAAAAATCAGGTAAGGGGGAAAGTTTTTGGGATCAGACCAAAGTATATGTTGACGTAAATCAACTGGTACATGCTTTTGATAGGAAAATTTAAAATATTATTGTAATTAGGCTAAGCTTTAGGTGAGGTAAATTCCCTCTCACACAAATTACCCCATATCAAATTGGTTCCTCTGCGACACCCACTCGTCAAATGAAGACCAGCCTACGTCTTATCCACACTCTCTATTTCAATGAAGAGTTCTTGGATATGGGACTAGGGCTCACCCTCTCGGGTTGAGCCGTGTGTCACCCCACTCTTTAAGACATCAATCTAACGCTTTTTGTTTCACGGTCTCTCTCTCTTTGAAGGCGAAAACAAATGGGTGGTTTTGTATTTGCAACTACAAACCCATTAATCTAAACCACAACAACTAGGTTAAATCACCATTCAAAATGCATCTACTCCTATCAACAAGCAAAACCCAACCATATTATCAACACAGATTTGCTAAATCACACCCAAAGAATAGAGTTTTTAGCCAAAGATCAAGCAATAATCAAATACACCTAAAATGATAAAGAAATCAAATGGTTTAAGAATTTAAACCTTACTGTAAAGAAAGGGAAGAAGAATGGAGAAGACCCATTTCTGATTTGAGGAAGAAGAACTTCTTTCTTTAAGTCTCCCACAAAACCCTCTCCAAACTTGAGAGAAAATGTCAAAAACCTATGTTCTAAAAGTGAAATTAATACTAATATTCGGTCCCTTAAAATTAATAACTAAGGCTAGTATTTATAGTATTCTGATTTAGTGCTGGTGAATTTGTTCGGCGAATTTTGTTGTAAATCGACGTTTTTGCTTTGCTTTCAGTGTCTATGCATTCTGGATCATTAGGCGCAATAATTCTTCTTCGCTAAACTATTTGGTGAAGTGCCTACTACTCCTTTTCCAGACCTTTTGAATTTACTTCCTTTAGGGCTTCGGTTGTTGGAACAAAAGGCAAAGTTTCTCTATTTGGTGGATCTCCAAGCGTGTTTTGCGATGCTATGTCTTGAACTTCATCTCATTTTCACCCTTTATGTTCGATTTTTATGCATAAGTGTCCATGCTTACATTAAACTCCCTATACCTTAAACTTAAGAGTTTTTATCAGATATTGAAATAAAATGAGCAACTGAGGACACAATTTACATTAAAATAAAACCCTCAACGAGTCCTATTTGTGAACTCATCAACAAGCCCAACTCAAACTTTTTCTTGGCCTCAAGTAAAACTTATGTTCAGCAGTTCAAATAGGATGTCTCAAATAGTGCTACAGAAGCCTGAATGATGAACATACACAACAAGACTCAAATAATTCATGCATATCTCAATTTGATACTCAAAGAATCAAGTTGTGACACATCATTACAAAAGATTTTCATTCTCGCAATACTTGCTACTCATGCCAGTTCATGCTCACAAAATTTTAAAAAATTCCCACACACAAAGAATGATTCAATTTTCACACACAAATATTAGTCAATTTAATATCAAGAATGAGATTCAATTCTCACACTCACAAACAGAAACATAAAGCTTGATTTCACCCATAGGTTTGCCTTTATTTTCCTATTTATCTTCGGTCTGGCTTATTAAAGATCATAAATGTATTTCTAAGGCTTGTCATGGGGCTTAGTATAATGGTGTGGTTATTTAGGCTCAATGACTTTTTCCTCATGAGATGTGGTATTCTCTAGATATCGTTCTTGAACTTTACCGATTCTTTTCAAGTGCTTCTGAGTGATCTTCTTATTCTCCTCTATGAATTTCATGGAAACCCAATTTCTTTCATACTTTTATTTTTCTTTCCTTTCTTCTCTTTTTTATATTGAGGTCTTTCATTTTTCCGCACCACCACGGGTTAAGGAAGACTTTCTTGAACTACTTGACTCCTTTCGTCTCCTTTTAACCAAACCCCAACTTAATCTTTTGGCCTAAGTTAGATATTTGATGTAAACCACAAATCAAGAGGATTAGAAGTTGGGGATCACATAAGATTCAGGTTTATCAATGTTTAAAGAGGTATATATCAATGTTGGCTTACAGTCTATAAAATTGCCTAAGATCTCCTCAAGGGGACACCTTTCTAAATCAATCAGACTAACATGGAAAATAGTAGGTTTATTCATGGAAGATCCAAAGTAAGCTCATCATGCAAGGCATTGATAAATAAACAAGACTGCACTCTTTCACTAGTGTGAAATGGTCATTGTAGAAGAATCAATCCAATAAATGTCTAATCACAACAAGATGCAAAAAGTTCACATATTGTCTATGCAACTTCATATATTCTCGTCATGACCACACATTCATATTTGTTTGATTGAGAGAACTATTCAAGTCATTAGTATTGATAGAAACTTGCACTTAAACTAGTACGAGACAACCACTTTCAAAACAAGAGGTTGCAAAGTTTTCAAATATGAATTTTTTTAGAAGGGTCAAAATTATTTTGGAATTAGGAAATATGAAGGATCCATAAGCTTGAACAATAATATAATGTAGTTTTAAAAACCCAATAAAAATAGAAAACCCAAAATAGATATTATAACACATAAATATTCATAACAAGCACACAAAAAGGTGGTCCTCACCCACCACAAAAGAATTGTGTTTGTCCTCACATGTAATTAAATAAATAAATGATCCAAAATTAGATATTAGAGAAAAAAACAAAAAAGGCATATAGGAATCTTGTGTACTTAGTATCTTCACGTGTTTTGCCTTTCATGCCTAAAGTGTCGCCATGGTATAGGACGATGGATCCTGGAGGTACTTCAATAAATTTAGAGGGAGCTATCTTGCTAGAATAATCCATGGCATAAGTTTCCAAGAATGAGTATATTGCTCTGGAAAAGCCACGTCTCTATGAAGGAGTAGTAGATTCTTGTGAATTTATCCTTTTATTGGAACTCTAATTTTATCCCTAGTTATCTTTTTTTGAGGATTTTTCACTTTTTGACTTCTCCTGAAGTTCTTTTCTCTAATATGTCGGGATAAAAAAATTCTTCGAGCTACTATGGG
This sequence comes from Solanum peruvianum, assembly GCA_027705065.1. Lineage (NCBI taxonomy): Eukaryota > Viridiplantae > Streptophyta > Magnoliopsida > Solanales > Solanaceae > Solanum > Solanum peruvianum. The sequence continues at coordinate 15,897 of JAKWJD010001577.1, read as the reverse complement.
TCTGGCCATATCTACAATAACCTTGAAAAATAGTTAGAACAAAGTTGAAGGTTCAGATGCGGAAAATGATTCCCCAAAAAAGTTGGAAATTCATGCAACTACTTAGGAAATGAGTCTAATGCAGTGCCAAGATGGTATTTAGGTGTGGACACAGGGTGAATATGAGCGGTTTCGGTGAAACACCGAATTCATTCTGTAACTTCAGATATTTTGCCAAAAGTTACACATTCTTTAATTCATTTTTCATGTTACTAGAGTAGACATGGGCACATAAAGTGAACAACCGAGTGGTTCTACAATCTCTAATAAGCTTGCCAAATATAACAACGTGACCATTTCAAACTCAACCTCCTGAATTTTAACTTGTAACCCTTATAAATATAATTAGATCAAACATCATACAATTTAATCCTAGACCAAGGATAAGTTATGCACATCCCATTCTTTTATCTATTCTAAGGTATAATTTTTGGGAATCATATATTTTACTTCTTATGGTCAAAATAATCGAACCCCAAAATAGGTATGTAGCACGTCTAATTGTACCCAGCAAACATCAACAAGATGATGTTATTATTTTTGAAAATAAAACTCAATAAACTAGACTTAGGGTGCGGGTACCAACCTTTTATGTTGATTATGATGTACTCGAGATGCTAGACGGTAACTTGATTCAAATCCAAGCACAATGCGACACTTCAAATATTCTAAAATGTAGGAAATATATCTACTAGAGTGCAATGTGTGTTTATGAAAATTGATAATATGAAAGGAAAGGTATGAAATAAGACTTTATGAAAATGGATAATGTCCAACTTCCTCTCATTTTGCGATATTAATTTATCTCACTTTATTGTGTCGGAAAAGAACCGAGTATTTATTTTATCGTAAAATTTAACAACATTCTAGTTTCTTATAAAAGTTTCGTTGACAGACTTTGTTGAGATCGTCCAATGGGTTAGCTAGTCACCGACAAAATTTTTTACTCCTTTGAGTTTTACAGACTCTATATTTGAAGTGCACTGAAAGAAACAACATGAATAAATTGGTTACGTCGAACCTTTCGGCGTTCCACCAAAAGGACCTATTCCCCGCCAATTTGCATCTTTTCAAGTACTATGCTTCCTGAAACTGTACAATGAACACACTTATTTTTTCAAGATATAAAAAAAGCAAGAAATGGTTTTGGGTTGTAACGCAAAAATAACCTTAGTTAATGCTTTAGCACAGCGCTAGTTGACCTTCAGACCTCACTGTTGGGGTTAGCCATAGTATCAGTAGGCAAACCCCCTTGTTGTCTTAGATTGAGATGATATGAGATATGACCCATTTCGGTCTCTAACTGCTTGATTGAAATTAATTAGATGACGGTCTGGCTAAGGGTGGGTACATATTCTTTCATGGCTTTGAATATTTTGTACGTCCCTTAAACATTGTTTAGGATTCATGAGATCATATCCTAATGCCTATTATATGACAACCCTCAAAATGAACTAGGATTAACTAGAGCCTCACATGTGCTTTAGGATTTAATAACTTATTTGTAAGGTCTGACACAAACTGTAATAGTTGGTTTGAAGAGTTTTTGAGGTCAAGGACATACCAAGACATCCAAAAACTAGTCTTTCGTGTACTAGTGTGCCTTTTTATGTTTACCTAGTTTGGAAGTGTTGCTTGGAGCCTAAAATGATAGAAGGGGACCCTAATATATGGATGGTCATTTTTAGGGTCAAAATTTCTTGGTACGACTCCCAAAGGACTACCCTAAGGGTCCTTGAGGAGGACCCAAATATTTGCCAAGAGGCTGCCAAAAGAGCCTAATTGACGACCCAAGTTGATACCCCTTAGACCAATTGACGTCCTGTCAATAGGGGAATGGATAGACACTTAGTTGTGGGATATTAGACCCCATGTGATGGAGCCTTTCAAAATAATGACAAGGCAACGGGATGGCTCGTCAACTAGTTGACGCCCTACCAATGGTGGCCATCAAAAGAGGTCTGCAAAAGCTGTTAAGTTTCAGCCAACCGAGGGGTGAGGTTATAAATTCATTCCACGTTCTAATTAAATGATAGATGGTAATTTTAGGTGTTTTAATGTATTTTAATTTATTTTAAACAACTAGACCTTAAATTAGAATTCACTTTCAAAAATCAAAACCCCTCTTCCATATAAAGTTCTCTCAAGACTCCATGGGACCTTGAAAACAAATTGAAGATGGGATTAATGACTTACAATGATTTCTTCATCAATTTTTCTGAGATTTATACTTATAAGGTATGTGATTTCATCCGTTATTCTTCTCTCATTCAAGGAGCCAATTGCAAGGGCTTTTAAAAAGATCTCAAAAACCTTAAAACCCTATTTCGAATTCTTAGCATTGGTTCAAGCATAAAATGGTTTAAATTGATGATTTATGAAGTTTTTAATGTTAAGTGTTGGTTATATGATAAAAAATTATATGAATTCATGTATTTCTTGAATACCTATTTTTGGCTCCAGAGTCAGTGTATTAATTATGATCCAATTAGGTTGAATTCATGTTTAGATTTTTATGGGCTATTAAATTACATGTTTATCATTCTTGGAATTGTTCATAATTTGCTTTATTGTATTGATATTTATATTGGGTTTTGTTTAATCATTGATATGGATGAATTGTTGGTCTTGTCTTATGGTCTATTGTCATAAGTAAGAGCTCTTGTCGTGTAAAATTGTTGGAAACGATAAGGAATGTTGATTGTGGCTATGGTAAGGTGGTGTGTTTGCCTAATTCCCTTATTTAATATAGAAATGATATCAAATTGCTATTGATTGGTATGGTCCACTCATAGTGGCAATATTTAATTGTTATAAATATTATGAACATGGCCTTGTTAGTATTATTATGTGAATTGTGGTGTTACCAATTATGGTATATGTGAATGTATTAGGTAAAAAGGCTTACTTGTTGGACATGGAATTAATTCGTATATAGTGATGCTAGTTGAATTTTTCTTATATGTGATTGTTGACATGTATCATGCCTCTTGAACTCTTATGATGAAGGTTTTTATTAAAAAAAACATGAGAAACATATCTTTAAGTAAAAGTGTTTTTTTTGCATTGTTTTCATGCATGTTCACCATACTTAGTGCATTAATTGTGCTAATTCAATATGTTTCTCTATGTCTACAACTGTAGGTAATGTCAAGTGAGGATTCCTTAAAATTAGAATTACAATATCTTAAGATTGGTATGTCCTCATATAATCGATGATATGAACTTTATTTCTAGTTATCTTTTATCAAAGACTTGTATTAGATATAAGTTTTTTATTAATGAAAGGGTTGTGACCCTATGATATTTATATGTATCTAAGATGTCTTATGATGAGACTTAGTATTCTTACATTTTATTAAATAGTTTCCTTATTGACATGATTGTGAGAAGTTTTAAATTCCACACTACTTTTCAAACTTACGTAACCAATGAATGCTAAGAAGCTTGTATAAGACCTCAGAGAGGTCGACTACACCGTTTTACGCCTAGTTGGTACTCTTGGGTCGTTACATACAACCTCCGTAATCTTTGGGCTATTGTAGCTCATGGGGAGGTACATAGCTAGACTTCTCCCCATCCTTCAAAATTGTGTTTTCGGTCCCTCCATTCACGATATCCATCTTTCCATCCTCCTTCTCTAGCCCAACTTTTTCTACCACCCTTCCCTTAAACTCTTGATTGCAAAAGGTATATTAATCGATGCTAGAATATGAGGCATAAGAAGCCCCTCCCTAACGAGGGATATATAATAAACCTTAATAAAATCTGCGTAGTTTGAACTATAACCACCACATTGGTTTGCTAGAAAATTGAACTCTTCACTATACAAACATTAAAACTTAATCTCATCAAGATTCGCGACTCCCACTGCATTAATACCACGGGTACTACCTCCATAAAATTATTATAAAGTCTATCAAGTTGTGTCATAATCATAACCATATTTTGTCCCCCTCATTGACCTGTTTTATTTTCTCCTTAGATAGTTTAAAGTTCACCAGGAAAACTTGGTTCTCACGAGTGTACCATGCTCTATAAATGGTTGTCATTTCATCTAAAAGTTGAGCTGCCACTACTAATGAAAGCTGCATTACACCTTCTCTTAGAATTGATCAGTAGACCCTTTGTTTATTGAGTCTAAATTCCTATAAAATTATTGAAGGAGCACGCTATCTAGAAGACAATGTCTTGGTCATTGAAGAGAAAACTTATGAAATCAGAGTCTGGTTTCATGTAAGCGATTGAATCTTTCAATGTTGTCCAGGATTGTCATTATGATAAAGGGAGGGAAGAAACTCACTATGAAAGTGGAACCAATTCTTCCCAGGCGACGATTGAGTTGCGTGGCAACTTAGTGCCTCACCCATTAACGAAAAAGGAAAAGGCCTAAATCCGACTGATTCTTGTGAGATTTTTTAGAACAAGAATTGTCCTCATACATCTATAAATTTTGCAGGTGCTCATGTGGGTCCTCATGAGTTAAACCACTAAAAAGGTCCCTTTAGTTGCAAGAGTTGAAACATGGTGCTAGTTATGTGGAATATTGCATTTCCTTCTGCAGGGGTAAACGGATGGCCCCAATACCTCCCATGAGATGCAGATCAGTGATGTTGGGCTCTTCGACATCGTTGAGGTTGACGATATCGCCTTGATGGATCATTTGGGTCTTGTTATTACCATTACCTATCATGCTTTCTGAAATGTTTACAAAATTAATAAAACAAAAACAAAAAATAAAAGTAGTAATCACTACTCTAAAAAGTTCTTAAATATCTAAGTGAATTTAATTTCCATGAGACACCACTCCCCTGCAGCGATGCCATTTTGATTTTTTCTGTGAATTGTGATCAATGATATTAGCTTGCATTCTTAATGTCAACGAACCAAAGAAAGTATAGTAACCCAACAAAGGGTTCCGATCGTGTCCTAGGGGAGTGGTACTGAAAATAGTAGTTGAACTAGATTTTCTGTAGTTAGTAGTGGTTTATGAAATAATCGAATAAAAATAAGGTAAATTAAATTGGTGACACCAAAGTTTCAAATACCAGAAAGGGGGGATTGCCAAAAGAGTAAAAACAGTGAAAATAAACACAAAATCAAGTATGGGTGGAAAGTTCTTGGGGTGTGACTGAAATATATGTTGATGTAAATCAATGAATACATGCTTTCGATAGGAAAAAATGAAAAATAAATGCAACTAAGCTAAGCTTTAGGTGAAGGAAAATTCCATTTCAAGCAACTTACCCCATATAAAATTGGTTCCTTTGGAAACCAACTCGTCTAATGAATACCAGCCTATGAATTATTTATACCCTCTCTTTCGATAAAGAGTGCTTGAATATGGGACTAGGGCTCAACCTCTCAGGATGAGCCTCATGTGCCCCACTCATTAGGACATCAATCTATTGGTGTAACAGCCCGTACCCTTGATACAGGAAAATTCAGATTTTCCAGAAGTGTAGGTTCCATCTATGAAGGCCAACTAAGTACCGTAGATAGGACAATGTTCTGTCGATCTAGGCCCAAAAAATATGGATAGAACCTACAAACCCGAGGTTGGACCACGGTCCGTAGCCGTTGATGTTGGTCCTGAGAACTCATTCTCTAAGCCAAATTACGGAGGAACCTAACGGACCGTAGATTAGACCACGGTTCATGGACCAGGTCTGCCGATCTTGGTCTTCATAACCCATTCTCTAAATCAAACTAAGGAGGAACATGACAGACCGTAGATTGGACAACGGTCCGTGGACGAGGTCCGTCGATCTTGGTCCCCAGAACCCATTCTCTGAATCAAACTACAGAGGAAAAGGACAGACCATAGATAGGACCACTATCCATGGAACATGTCCGTCAATCTTTTTCCAAAGACAAAGGACATGACCTATGAACAATAGTTAGGACCACGGTTGGTGGACTAGGTCCATCGGTCACTCCGACAATAATTAATTTAGTGGTCTTTTGGTCATAACTATATAATTTAACCCCTAAGCTATGTCGTCTCGACCCAAAATTATGAGGTTTTAGTCTGTTTAAGCCTAAAACCATAACTAAAACTTACCTATGTCAAATTATTAATCAAAACATTGAAAATATTATATTCAAGATAGGAGAAAAGGTCAAGAAAACTAGTTCAAGAACGCAACAAGGTTCCATTAGCTCCAACCCTAAAATATAAAGATTTCTCCTTGAAATTCATCTCCATATTTGTGTGATTCCACTAATGGGTTGCTTTAACCCTTTGGATCCCTAGTTTTCAGTCATATTCTTGATTCCCGTATTATAGTTAGACCTAGGGTTTCTAGAACTTCAACATAATAACACAAATTAGTTAATTATATGTTCCAAATGATATTACCATATTAATACTCAAATTATCGCATGAATTTCAGAACTTTAGATATTTATTTCTTTAATTCTTGAAGTAAACATACTAGGTATGATATTTAAATACGTCAGTTCCACATGCCTCAGTTATTAATGCATCATTATCAGATTAATTGTTGCACTTTTAGTTTGCATGATCAGTTTTGAGTTATCCAGTTTTAATAGAAATTCAGTCATAATATGTTAATCACTTAATAAATTTATAGTAGCATAATACCAAGTTGGAGTAGAGTTTTGCGTACCCAAATCGTTCCAGAACTACTAAAACAGTAGGGTGTAATTCCCCTCTGTATGCATCAATTTAGTGATTAGCCAGATGCCTTTAATCTTCTAGCAGTGTATATTAGGTCCTCTCAATGGGGCGTATACATTGGACTTCACATTTAGCTCATGTGATTTAATTATCGGTTATTAGTAGCTCACGTAGTTAAGTCAGACTCTATTAAATTTACCATATTTACATATCAGTTAGTATTTAGTCTCATCAGTTAAATTTGGTCATTGAATCTAGTTCCCTCAACATTCAGTATATCATGTTCAGAATAATATACTTTCTTTTCTTCTTGTTCAATTATGTTTTATTTTAGCTTTACTCTCTCCTACATACTCAGTACCTACCTATCAAAAATTGACGCATACGTGTGCTACAACTTCTTGTCATGTAGGTTAAGGTTCTCAGCATCCAGATCACGCTTAGACTGGTTTTTGATCTCGAGTTCAGCAGAATATGTGGCAATCCTCATTCTCCGAGGACAACAGTGATGAATTTCTTTCCAATATTCTTTAGTCATTTAGTTTCAGTTTTTCTAGACTTAGCTGGGGTGTGTTCTAACATTTCTAGTCAATTAGAGTCTATTTCAGACATAGTTAGTTTCAGCTTGGTATTGAGTTAATAATTTCTTTCTATTAAACTCATCAATTTTCATATATCTCTGTTATAACATATGGGTATTCCCCATCTTTTTATTTAAATTATGATTTAGCTTCCGCTTGTGTTTACTATCTTTAGTATTATAATGATCATGCTAGCAGGGTTAGCTTGGGGTTACTTGTGATCCTAGGTCCCGTGTCCGCGTCTTTAGGTAGCTCATACCATGACAAACTTGGTATCAGAGCACTAAGTTTAAGTGTCCTAGAATATTTGAAAAGCCGCACTAAGTATAGTCCTTTTCATCAATGTGAAGTGCACCACATCTAATGAGAGGGATTCTATTAAGTGGTTTTGGAAAAACCACACTTTCTTGTTACTTTTATCATGTAGAAGGTATGATCTAATTCTATTCTAACTCGGCTTTCTATATTTCATATCACACCTCCTCGTAGAGCTAACGCCAAGAATATGAATTTTAGGAACGCAAATGCAGCTCCTCCATTCCTAGATCTGGAAGTATCTAATGCTGAACTAAGGAATATCTATAAGATTTTGGCTCGGAGTGTCACCAACAAGAAGAATCAGTGGGTTAAGGCTCTTATTAATGTAAGTGGTGGATCAACAACAGCAAGGGTTTGTACTTTGTTAGGATGAAACCGCAAAAGTTCTTAGGATCACAACTAGTGTGGATCCTCAGAATTCATTAGAAGAGATCACAAAGATCTTTGAGGTCATTGAAGCCACTAGGATTGATTAGGTTGAGTTGGAATTATACCAATTGAAAAATGTGGCTCATATCTTGTACACTTGATGTATGAAAAATAGGGGTACCGATGCATCTCATAATACTTAAGAGTGCTTTAGTAAGAACATTTTGAACAAGTTTTTCCCAATAGAGTAGAGAAAAGCAAAGGCTCATGAATTCATGAATCTAAGCTAGGGAAATTGAGGGGATAAGAGCACGGGCTCAAGTTTAACAAACTCTACAGGTATGATCCTCACATGGTTGTTGGATCTAGGGCTTAGATAAATACTTTCTTGTATGCATTGTCAGATTTGGTGAAAAATGAGCGCAAAAATGCTATGTTATTGGGAGATATGAACAACTCTAGGCTTATGACTCTTGCTCAGCAGGTTGAGGGTGACAACCTTTGGGAACATGCCAAGGAGACTAAGAAGGCTAGGACTGGGAACTATGACTATTTTTACCATAAATCAAGTGGTAGAAATCTCTTGCATAGTTAGTAGAAGTTTTCAGCCTTAGGCCATTCGTCAGCTAGTGTTCCATCCTCTAAGAACAAGCAAGACCAGAATGTTAGAGCACCAGGCTCTGTGTCTCAGGGAAGTGTTTCAGGCACCAAGACTTACTCCATTTTCCCTAAGTGTAGTAACAACTATCCAGGCGAATGCCATTCAAGAAAGGAAGGATGCTTTCGGTGCGTTTAGTCTGATCACAGGTTGAGGGATTGTCCTTCTAGACAGGGTCAAGGAGGTGGTATTGGTAGAGGTCAATCTACAACTTCAGTAGCACTAGCAAGTTTCTTGACTAAAAAGGGTAACTCATCTTGTACAGGTTGCGCTGAACTGTTGTATGATATTCAGGCTCGTGAGGATCAAGAAAGTTCTCCTACTGTAGTCACTAGTATGTTAGGAGCTTTTGATCTTGATGCTTATGCTTTTTTAGATCTACGGCCTACTCTTTCCTTTGAAACTCCTTACATATTAGTCTAATTCAGTTTTAGCCCACAAACTTTGTCAGAACTTTTCTTAGCCTCTACTCTAGTTGGTGACCCATTTACTGTAAGACGGGTATACAAAGATTGCCGTGTCACTGTCTCTCAGAAAGTAACCTCAGCAGATCTTGTAATGTTAGAAATGATAGACTTCGATGTCTTCCTAGGAATGGACTGGTTACATTCCTATTATGCCTTAGTCAATTATAGAACTAGGATTGTTCGTTTTCAGTTTCGAGAGAAAAACCAATCTTAGAATGGAAGTCTAGTAGCTTAGCGCCTATGGGTCGATTCATTTCATACTTTAAGGCTAGAAAGATGATCTCTATCATCTAGTTTAAGTTAAGGATTCTTGCTCTGAAACACCAAGTCTTGAGTCAATTCCAGCAGACAATGAGTTTCTAGAAGTGTTTCTAGAAGATCTTCGCGGAGTTTCTCCGAAAAAGGAAATTCACTTTGAAATTGATCTCCCTTCAAATAGCCCCCCTATTTATATTCCTCGTTACAGAATGGCTCCAGTAGGGCTTAAGGAATTGAAAGAGCAGTTTAAATACCTTCTAGATAAGGGCTTTATTAGACCAAGTATTTCACCATGGGTTGCACCGATGTTGTTCGTAAAGAAGAAAGATAGCTCTCTCAAAATGTGAATTGACTATAGACAATTGAACAAGGTCACAATCAACAATAAGTATCCCATCCCCAGGATTGATGACTTGTTTGACCAACTTCAGGGTGTTAGCCATTTCTCAAAGACACACCTCAGATGGGCTTATCATAAACATAGAGTTAGAGAGTGACATTCCGAAGTCAGCCATCAGAAATTGGTATGGTCATTATGAATAAGTTATGTCGTTTGGACTACCCAGTGCACAAATTTCATGGATTTGCTAAACAAAGTGTTCAAACAATACTTTTATTTCTTAGTTATCATTTTTATTGAGGATATCCTCATTTACTCTAGAAATGAGAAAGAACATACGAGTCATTTGAGAGTTGTTCTGCAGACTCTCAAATATTGTTATTTATTCACTAACTTCAGCGAATGTGAGTTCTGTTTGCAATATGTTGCTTTCCTTGGTCACATTGTATCCAGCGAAGGGATCCGAGTGGATTCTCTAAATATAGAAGCATTGAAACTATGGATAGACCTGCCTCTACTACATATATCTAAAGTTTCTTAGGTCTAGATGGTTATTATAGAAGGTTCATGGAAGGACTTTCATCCATTGCCCCACCATTGACTACGTTGACTTAGAATATGGTCAAATTTCAATTGTCCGATTATTGTGAGAAAAGATTTGAAGAATTCAAAACAAGATTGACTAAAACTCATGTCTTGAATCTACCAGAGAGTTGAGATGGTTATGTGATCTATTGTGATACATCTAGAGTTTGCCTAGGCTGTGTGTTGATGCAGCGAGATAAGGATATAACTTATGCTTATAGAAACTTTAAGGTGTATGAGAATAACTATCCAACTCACGACCTCAAGCTTGCAGCAGTGGTGTTGGAGCCAAAGATTTGGAGGCACTACTTGTATGGTGTTCATGTAGATGTGTTCATTGACCATAAGAGCCTTCAGTACCTGTTCACCCTGAAAGAGTTGAATCTTCGCCATAGGAGATGGCTTCAGTTTCTTAAGGATTATGATATGAGTGAGCATTATCATCTTTGTAAATATTGTAGCAGATGCTTTTAGCAGATTTTCTACGGGTAGTGTAGCCCTTGTTGAGGAAGAAAGTAAGGAACTAGAGAGGGATGTTCACATGCTTGCTCATTTGGGAGTTCACCTTATTAGCATAGTAGACAGTGGTGTAACAGTTCAGAATGATGCAGAATCTTATTTTATAGTGGATGTTAAGGAAAAACAAGATAGTAATCAAATCTTGCTTGAATTTAAGGGTGGAGTCCATAATCAGAGAGTGGAGGTTTTCTCGTAAGGGGGAGATAGTTTGCTTTGCTACATGGGTAGATTGTGTGTTTGTGATGTGGGTAAGTTCAGAAAACATATTCTTTAAGAAACCAATAACTCCAGATATTCTACTCTTCCAGGTGGCACTAAGATGTACTGTGATATGTGGCAAGTCTATTGGGGGAATGGCATGAAGAGGGATATAGCCAGCAATTCAAGGTTGAACATCAGAAACCAGGGGGTATGAAATAAGAGATCGACATTCCTACTTGGAAGTGGGAAGTGGTCAATAAGGATTTCCTCATAGGTTTACCTCGTACTCGCAGACAATATGACTTTTTGGTGATAGTTGATAAGATGTCTAAGTCTTCTACTTTTTTTGGCAGTCAAGACTTCTGATTCTGTGGAGGACTATTCCAAGATTTACATTAATGAGGTAGTGAGGTTGAATGGGGTTCCTTTGTCTATGATCTCATATAGAAGTCCTCAGTTTACCCCTAATTTTAGGAAGTCATTTTAGAAGGGTCTCGGTACTCAAGTTAATTTTAGCACAACATTTTATCCGCAGGAGGATGGACAGGCAGAGCGTACCATTAAGACTCTAGCTGATATGTTGAGAGCTTGTGTGATCTATTCCAAGGGCAGATGGAATGAAGACCTTCCACTTATTGAGTTCTCCTACAACAATAACTACTGTTCCAGCATTCAGATGGCCCCTTATGAGGCACTATGTGGGATAGATGTTGATAGCTTGTTGGCGTAAGACCTGTTTAGTCGTTTTGAGTAGCAGATTTTAATTCTGGAAAAACTGGCTGAGACGACGGATCCCACGATGGATCGTCGAAAGGGTCTCATTCCAAAACACTAAGAATTCTGAAATTGACTCTCTGAACTTCACGACGGAATGGCAGGACGGACCGTTGTGGGCACGACGGACCGTCACACATTTTCCACAGAAAATTAGTCTATGAACTTTGTGACGGACCTGCAGGACGGACCATCGCAGGCACGACGGACCGTCACAGGTTGCGTAATCCCAGGCTGGGTTGGATTTCTGTAAATATTTTAAGGGGCGTTTTGGACTATTCCTGCTTTAATTATAAAGTTAGTGGGTTAATGTTAATAGTTTAATTACTTGGGGGTTAAAAGAAATAACCTTGAATTAATTAATGGGTTAATTCATCATCTTTTATTCTTAATTATATGCTAATTAGGGTAAAAGAAAAAGGGTTTGAATAAGAAAAATAGAAAGAACAAGAGAGGGAGAAAACGATCGATCAAGAGGAGAGGAACGAAGAGGATAGCAAAGATGCTGAATTTTTAGAAGATATTGAATTGATATTCATTAATAAGTTTAAGTCTTCCGCACTATATTTTGTACAATATGTTGGGGTTTAGATTGGTTGGTTCGCTCACATAGTAGGATAAGTGTGGGTGCCACTCGCGGCTCGGTTTTGGGTCGTGACAAACTTGGTATCAGAGCATTAGGTTCGTTGGTCTCATCACACAAGAACGAGTCTAGTAGAGTCTTAAGGAACGGTAGGGGGACGCCTTTACTTTTCTTTGAGAGGCTATAAGACTTTAGGAAAATTCAATTCTTTCTTTCTTTCTTTCGTGCTATTACTTTGATCCAATTGGTATCTAGGTGATACAAATTGGTATCTGACCATCTTCACTCTATTTCGCAGATGGTTAGAACTAGAGCAACAACTGCACCAACACCAACACCGGCAAGACAAGAAACGTCTGAGCCAGTCACTGGGGTTGTAGCTCTAAGAGGAGTAGTGGCGACAGGCCGTGGTAGAGGTCGCGGGAGGACGTCCTCTAGAGGAAGAGGACAAGAACCTAGCCCAACTAGTACTAGGGCGGTGACTCCTCCACCGACTTAGGAAGTGATAAGAGAGGGTGAGGAAGGGGAGAATGAACAAGTGCATAATGAGGTATTGCCACCCCAACCTACCCCAGAGATGATTAATCATGTTCTTGCTTATCTTAGCGGGTTATCTGATCAAGGCCAGACACCTCCTAGTGTTTTCTGCACCAGCACCTCAGGTTCCGAGGTACAACATGCAGCTACTGTGGCTCCCCGCATGGATGCCTCATTGGAAATAGGCACGTTTCCTCGTCTGACTACAGGGCCTATAATGACAGATGATCAGCATGAACTTTTCAATAAGTTCTTGAAATTGAAACCTCCAGTCTTCAAGGGTGCAGAATCTGAGGATGCCTACGATTTTCTGGTTGACTGTCATGAGCTACTACGAAAGATGGGTATAGTAGAACGGTTTGGTGATGAGTTTGTCACTTTTCAGTTTTGAGGGAACGCCAAAATGTTGTGACGGTCACATGTTGAGTGTCAACCAACAGAGGCACCACCTATGACTTGGGCATCTTTCTCTAGCTTGTTTATGGAGAAGTATATCCCCCGGGCTATGAGGGATAGGAAAAGAGATGAGTTCTTGAGCCTAGAGCAAGGTAGGATGTCGGTTACTGCATATGAGGCAAAGTTTCATGCATTATCAAGGTATGCCACCCAACTTTGTTTTAGTCCACAAGAGCGGATTCGCCGTTTTGTGAAGGGGTTGAGGTGAGAATTGCGGATTTCAGCCTTACAGGTAGCGGCTACGGCAAAATCCTTTCAAGAAGTGGTAGACTTCGTGATAGAGGTGGAAGGAGTGAAGCCAAATGACTTCACCATGGCATCGACATCAAAAAGGTTTCGAAGGGAGGTGAGTTTAATGGTTCTTACTCTAGAGGACAGGGTTCAGGAGGTTACTCAGTCCGACCAATTCAGTCTTCACTACAGACTCTAGTTGGGGGTCCACCTCAGACCGGTCAACACTTCTCTGAGAGACCTATGCTTGACTCCAGAGAGTGTTATGGATGTGGGGAGACTGGACATATTAGGAGGAATTGTCCAAAACAGAGTTATAGACCCTCTATAGCTAGAGGTACAGGTGGTCATGGTAGAGGTCGTTATTCTGGAGGACGTGGTGGCCGAGGTAATGGTGGTCACCTAGACGGCCGGGGTGACGGGCAAACTGGAGCCACTACAGCACAACATGGTAGGGGCAATGGGTAGACAGGTGATAGGGCCCATTGTTACGCTTTCCCTGGGAGATCTGAAGCGGAGACATGTGATGGTGTTATTACAGGTAATCTTTTGGTTTGTGATTGCATTGCTTCTGTATTATTTGATCCAGGCTCCAAATTTTCATATGTATCTTCCTCATTTGCTACTGGTCTTAATTTACATTGTGAATTGCTTGACATGCCTATTCGTGTTTCTACTCCGGTGGGTGAGTCTGTGATAGTTGAAAAAGTATATAGGTCTTGTCTGGTGACTTTTGTGGGGAGAAATACTTATGTAGACTTGGTTATCTTAGAAATGGTTGATTTTGATGTAATTCTGGGTATGACTTGGCTTTCTCCAAATTTTGCAATCTTGGATTGTAATGCTAAAACTGTGACGTTAGCCAACCTGGGACAGATCAGTTAGTGTGGGACGGCGACTACACTTCCACTCCGGTTCGTATCATCTCCTTTCTTTATGCTAAGAAAATTGTTAGCAACGGGTGTTTAGCTTTCTTGGCACATCTCAGGGATGAAACTACTCAAGTACCTTCAATTGAGTCGGTTTTGATAGTCCGTGAGTTTCTTGATGTGTTCCCTGCAGATCTTCCTGGTATGCCACCGGATAGAGATATCAATTTTTTCATTGATCTGGAACCGGGTACTCGCCCCATTTCTATACCCCCTTATAGAATGGCTCGCGCGGAGTTAAGAGAGTTAAAGGCCCAACTTCAAGAGTTGTTGAGCAAAGGCTTCATTAGACCAAGTGCATCTCCTTGGGGTGCTCCGGTGTTATTTGTGAAGAATAAGGATGGGAGTTTTCGGATGTGCATAGACTACCGGCAGTTGAACAAGGTAACTATTAAGAACAAGTATCCCATTCCTCGCATTGATGACTTGTTCGATCAGTTACAAGGTGATTGTGCCTTCTCTAAGATTGACTTGAGATCCGGTTATCATCAATTGAAAATACGGGCAACGGATGTGCCAAAGACTGCTTTTCGAACCAGGTATGGGCATTACGAATTTGTAGTGATGTCTTTTGGTCTTACGAATGCCCCTGCTGCGTTCATGAGCTTGATGAACGGGATTTTTAAGCCATATCGGAATCTCTTTGTGATCGTATTTATTGATGATATACTACTATACTCAAAGAGCAAGAAATAACATGAGGAGCATTTGAGAATTGTGTTGGAAGTATTAAGGGAGAAAAGGCTTTATGCCGAATTCTCCAAGTGTGAGTTTTTGCAAGATTCAGTGTCCTTCTTGGGGCACTTGGTTTGTAAGGATGGAGTGATGGTGGATCCTTCTAAGATTGAGACAATGAAGAATTGGGTAATACCTAATAATGTGTCAGAAATAAGGAGCTTTGTTGGGTTAGCTTGCTATTACCATCGATTTGTAAAAGGATTCTCTTCTGTTGCTTCCCATTTGACGAACTTGACTAAGAAGAATGTTCCATTTGTATGGTCGGATGAATGTGAGGAAAGCTTTCAGAAGCTCAAGACCTTGTTGACTACTGCACCAATCCTTACCCTGCCAGTGGAAGGTAAGAATTTCATTGTCTATTGTGATGCATCCTATTCGGGTTTGGGTGCAGTGCTAATGCAAGAGAAGAATTTAATTGCTTATGCTTCAAGGCAATTAAAGGTGCACGAACGCAATTACCCGACCCATGATTTGGAGTTGGCCGCGGTAGAGTTTCCATTAAAGCAATGGAGACACTATTTATAAGGGGTTAGTGTGAAGTCTCTACGGATCATCGTAGCCTAAAGTATGTCTTACTCAGAAAGATTTGAATTTGAGACAGAGGAGATGGATGGAACTACTGAAGTTCTACCATATTACTACTGTGTATCATCCGGGAAAAGCTAATGTTG